>PVKA01033228.1:0-24594 GCA_004027165.1 Ctenomys sociabilis | reverse complement strand
AAAAAAAAAAAGAAAATATAGAAGTTACCTGAAAAAAAAAAATGTAAGTATGGAAGACAGTTAAAATTTAAAAGATGGATATACCATATAATCACTAATGAAAAGCTGATAAAGTAATATTAATACCAATAAATCTGACTTCGTACACAAAACCGTGTTATTAGAGGTAAGTAAGAAATTTAATGATTAAAGGATCATTTCACAAAGAAAAATGTTCTGAATTTGCATTCACCAAACAAAATAGCTTAAAGATATGCAAAAATATTATAGAATCAAACAAAAGGGATCTATAATGGTTGGAGATTGTAACATACCTCTCATTAAACAAAAGAACAAACATTTTTAAAATTTTGTATCTCTATAAATTCAAAAAAACATGAATATAAGCAATTAATTAACATAACCTTAAATCACATTATGGAAGGCAATATCCAACAACAGAATACATACTGTTCTTGAACATTATAATTGTAACTCCTCTGATAAATCATTAAATAGATTTCTAAAAGTTGAACTATTACAAAACAAAATTCTACCTGGTAAACAACAAACTAGAAATCAAAACCACAAAAATGAACAGAACAGCTCAATTTTTACATTAACACATTACCAAATAACCTATGAGTTAAAAAAGCAATCACAATGGAAATTTGAAAATATTTTTTATTAAATGGCAAAAAGACAACAATTTCAAAACTTACAGGATACAAAAAGCAGTCCTTAGAAAATTACTCTCTAGGAATACATAGGTTAAATATCTCTAATCTTAAAATCTGAAATCCAAAATTATTTTTTTTTAAGTTATATACATACTCAAAATTTTCAGATGTTGCAGCATTTAAGATTTTGCATTTTTAAATTAGGGATGCTCAAATGGTAGTCATTGCAAATACTATACTCCAAAACTCAAAAACTCCAACATAAGAAATACTCTCTGGCTGCAAATATTTCAGATAAAGAATATTAAACTAGTATTACAAAAAATGTAAGGTTTAAATTTAATTATATAAATTTATTTGCAAAAATTCTTTTAAAAAAACAGCAAAACAATCAATCCCAAAGAGTATAAAAAAGGAAATTATCAAGATAAAAGTAAAAATCATTAGAACAGAAATGACAATGAAAAAAGAGGCTGGTTCTTTGAAAAGGTAAATGGAATTGCTACTCTTATCAGATTAAATGATAAAATACAACCATAAAGAATGAATAGGAAATATTACTATAAATATTCATATATAGGTATGGAAAGAAAACAAATGTTGTATTAAGAACAACTTTATCCTAACACATTAGAAAATGTTAATAAAATATAGAGATAATTTGAAAAACAGAATTTAGCAAAACTGACATTAGAAAAAAAGGAAAGCTCTACCTTATGATTCCTATTTAAAAAGATGGGGGGGAGATGAAACCCAGAATTTTAAATCTTTACACAGGCTCTCTTTCCTCCCTACCATATCTACACCCCAGACTCAGATGTCTTCAATGATAGAATTCTAAAAAAGTATTTGAAACAGAGTACCAACTTCATATAAAGACAATATTTTGGCCTGTATAAAATTGATACCAAAATCTGAAAGATACTGTAACATGAAAAATTATAGGAAATACTGTGTTAACAGAGGAAAAAACTCCGAAACAAAATTTTCACAAATTTAATTCAGTGGGGCCGGGGAGATGGCTCAGTAGAATAAGTGCTTCCCTGGCCAAGTGCAAAGGCCTGAGTTCAATCCCTGGTTCTGCCAAAAAAAAATTTAATTCAGTGATATATAAAGATGTTGACTTCAATAAAATAAAAATAAATGGAAAAAAAAATAAAATTAAAAAAAAAAAAAAAAAAAAGATGTTGACACAAATTCCAGGGAGAAAGCATCTGATCAAGATGAGAAGGTGACAAATCTTGACTAAAATCTCAGATAAAGAAAAGCTCTTTTTCCCTACAGAAACACAGGATTTTCTTAATAAGGAATAATGGATGTAGGATTGAAAAAAATAATATTCATATATAATAGAAAGTCTCAGGCCAGCCAAATAGCTCAGGGTTTAATCCTGCTTCAGGGGCAGGGGGTTCAATCCCCAGGCCTGCAGTTCCAGCCCCGCCCCCTTCCAGGGCATGCTGAGACTGGCAATTGAGACTGGTGCACACCTTTAATCCTAGCTCTTAGGAGGCTGTAAATAGGCAGATCACTACAAGTCCAATCTAATAGCGAGACCCTCAATACCCTGTAGTGGGAGGGAGAAGGAGGGAGGGGAGGGGAGGGGAGGGGAGGGAGAGAGAAGAGAAGAGAAGAGAAGAGAAGAGAAGAGAAGAGAAGAGAAGAGAAGAGAAGAGAAGAGAAGAGAAGAGAAGAGAAGAGAAGAGAAGAGAAGAGAAGAGAAGAGAAGAGAAGAGAAGAGAAGAGAAGAGAAGAGAAGAGAAGAGAAGAGAAGAGAAGAGAAGAGAAGAGAAGAGAAGAGAAGAGAAGAGATGCTCTACATGCTCAATTCTATGTCACTGGATCCAGGAATGAAAGCACATTTATACCAGAGAAGAAGTTATAAAAAAGAAAACTTAAAGCAAATCTTCCAAAAAGTCAGCTAGAATAGAGGCTGACTCTTTACAGGCGCACACCACCACACCCAGTCATCTATACTTTTCAACTCAAGTTTCTTAAACAAAAGTAAGACCTTACCCATGAAGAACTACTTCTGTTTCCCTTCTACTCAACATCTATTGCTTGGGACAAAATTTTTCCTCCAGAAGATTCATTCTTTGGTTGTAATCCATCTGGGCAGATTACACATGACTCAGAAAAAAAGGTAGTTGTAAATTTATATTTTTATAGCTAGCATCTAAATTCCAGAAGAAATCTCTTATACTTTCCTGCACCAAACAAATAAAGGCTTATTAATGTATTGAAAAGCTGCAATTGAATTTTTTAAGGTATATCTCAAAAAAAATAATAAGATGACAACAATTAAAGCTAAGAAGAAAACATTCAGCTAAGCATTCATTAGATCCATCCCCACCTGACACATGGTCTCTAAATCACCCAGACTGGGCTCAAACTTGCACTCCTCCTGCCTCGGCCTCCCATAGTGCTGGGAGCATTGTTTATAGAGTTTAGAATCCTGTGAGGCTCTGACATGCATCCAATTTGAGACTGATGATTCGAGTTAGTTCCTACATAAACTTCAATAATTTTCAATTTTATATAAAGAAGCTAAAGTACCAGAGCCAAAAGACAATTTTAGTCGCAAGTCAGCTTCACCTCATGTCTACATTAATATTGTCAAATTTCTTAGTAATCTCTTACAACTCAGTCAGATGTCATTCCTCTACTCAATACCAACTATCATTCTCCATTATTTATTATTCAGGTCTTAACTTTGCCTATTTGAAACTACCATTATGTCAACTAACCCAATCTATTCAACTCTACTTGAGTAGGAGAAGACAGTAAGTTTCAAGTGGCTATAAGTTCTGTGTAGTCCCTCCATCCAAGATGGAGTCTGTTTTCTCTGTCTTTGAATACAGGTTGACCTTTCAATTTGAAAGGAACAATAGGATATGGCAGAACTGGTACTGTGATACTTCCATGCTCAGCATTAAGAGGCTGTACAATTCCTGCTTTGCCTCCTTGGGTCACAACTATGTGAGAGTCCGAGGCTGTCCTCCTGGAGAGGACACACACAGGGGAAAGGACAACGGTTCTAACTAATCACCACACATGGGTGTGAGGTGGTCCAGAAGTGCCTAGCAACAGCAGAGCCACCAGAACTGCAGCTAGTTATATGAGAACCCTCCATATAACTAGAAACAAGGCCTGGCTGAGGTTGATCCAAATTGAAAAGTTAAGAGCAAATAAATGGCTACTGTTGTAAGCATTACACCTTTATATAACACTGTACCACTTTAAAGTATATTAAACGTAGGTAAATATATGTATATGTGTATAACTGGATTATATACATACAACCCAATTTTTAAAAAACTCAGTTTTTAAAATATGCAACAGATTTTTTTTTCTTTTTTCTTTTTTTTATGAACTTAGAGGACAGGGTACACAGGGTCTCACTACATAGGTCAGACTTGTAGTGATTCTCCTGTTTTCAGCCTCCCAAGAGCTGAAATTACAGGCGCACACCACCACACCCAGTCTCCTTCATTGTCTTAGTGCACCCTGTGGGCAGGGACAGCACAGCATGCAAGGGATTGAACCCAGGCTACTGTGCTCTACAAAGCAAGTGCTTTAGTCCACTGTGCTATCTGACCAGCTCTTAGGCAACAGATTTAAGACTTCAACAACAAAGATATATAAATGGTAAATAAACACACAAAAATGTTTAATATTATCATAAAAACACCATGAAAAGACTTAGTAATGTAAGAGTCACTGAAGCCTCAATGAAATAATACTGTATAGCTATTCTTTAAAGCTAACAAAAATTACAATAACAAATACTACCAAGTATGATGGCCCTGCCAGTAGGAATTTCAAAATGATATGGGTACTTTGGAATACAATAGAGTAACTTCTTCTTAAGTTAAATATGCACTTAAGGCCAGGGATATATCTCAGTCTTGCAAGTGCAGGGTCCCAAGTTTGATTCTTGGTATAAAACAAAATGTTCTTAACTTATGCCCCAACTATCCCATGCCTAAGTATTTATGAAAAATAAAGATGCATGTTCATACAAAAATTTATAGGGCAAAGATTAACAGTAGTTTGCTCATAAATGCTAGAAAATATAAACTCAATATCCTTCAGTTAATGAAAGGATTTTTTAAAGACCTCAAAATTATGATGAATGTAAACAATGAAATACTATTCAATGCTTTAAAAGAAAAATACTATTCAGCATTAAAAAAATGGACCATCAGTATACACAGTAACATTGATATATATCAAATACATTATATGCTAATTAAAAAATGCCAGACTCAAAAGGCTATATGCCTTACATTCTAAAGAAAAGGAAAAAATACAAGCAACAAACAGATTGGCTGATACTAAGGGCAGGAGGAGATAGAATTTAACTACAAAGGGATGTAATTCAATTCTGGGTGCTGGTAAAATTCTTGTGTACCTAAACGGTGGTGGTAGTTACATGACTATGAATATGTGCCAAAACTTATAGACCTATACAGTAAAAGCAGGAAATTTTACTGTGTGGACATCTACTTATCAATAAATCAGGTAAGCACATACCTACACATATATATTACATATATATATAGACACACACATAAGCACTTCCCATACATTGTGTTTGTTTACTTGCAACCCTTAAAAAATTATTTTAAATTATTTTCCTAAATTTACCATACTACCAAAAAAAAAAAAAAAAAAAAGAAAGAAAAGAAATTCTAGTTGGAAGCTTATGTACCTTTCTAAAAAAAAAACTGTCCTGTATCTAAAAACCTAGAGTTTCAGTCCAACAGGTTACTTTCCAACTCTAATCTGGCTAATCTCAATGAAAAGACCTAGTAACGTAAGAGTCACTTGAATTAATTCTTTATATTCTGATTTATGAATATATTTTTATTAAAAAAAAAAAGACATTGAATAGAAAAGCTGGATGTGGTGGCACATGCCTATAATCCCAGCCCCAAAAGGCTAAGGTCAGTGTGAGCTACAAAGCAAGACCCTGCCTCAAAAGACTTTTAAGCAGTTTTGAGTACAAAATATTAGCCATATTATAATATGGGGGGAAATTTCAAGGCTATATCCATCTTCACTGATAATGGATTCATGCCTTGGTCCCAAAATAGAATCCTTTTGGATGAAATGTAAATGGCCCCATCAGTAAAAACTACAAAGGGCCTGAGGTTTTCTTCCCTACAGAGCAAAACCAACTACTTCACTGACTACTATAACTGATCACTTTACTAACAACAACCAGAATTCAGAATCTATAAGTAAAACTGGGCTCTTGAGTTGAATATGTCTACCCAGGTTGTGCTTACATGGTAACACAGTGTGCCTTAGAAATTGTCTATATTTAAATGTAAGGGCCAGCCAGATAGCTCAGTGGACTAAAGCACCTGCTCAGGCACAGCACAGCAGCTGGGGTCTGATATATGGCATGTCAGGTCGACCTCGCCCCTGGGGCACACTGAGAGGGCAATTGAGACTGGGCGTGGTGGGGCCCACCTATAATTCCAGCAATTGGGAGGCTGAAAACAGGAGAATCACTACAAGTCTGATCTAGGTAGTGAAACCCTATAGACCCTGTACTAAATACAAATAAAAAATAAAAATAAAAATAAAAAAAAAACAACTAAGTAAACAGAAACAAAAATAAAATAAATGTAATAGTTGGGGGCTGGAGAGATAGTTCAGTGGCTTAAGTGCCTGCCCAGCAAATGCAAGGTGCTGAGTTTGAATCAAATTTTACTACAAAATAAATGGCAAATTAACTTGAGTAGCAGCTAGACTGGGGTAGTCTCCTACCTGAGACTTTTACTTGAGATTTTTGAATCACTGGCTTTTGCATTCTGTTCGCACTGGAAATGTAATTCATCAGTGTCCAGATTTGGGGTCACAACTGGAATTCAAAATGTCTACCACTCATGAGTAGGGGTGACCTTGGGCAAATTACTTAAACATTCATGTGACTCTTCATTTGTAAAATCATTATGAAAAAGGTACAAGCATCTTACAAAGATATTATAGAATGGAATTAGACAATCTATGCAAAGTCCTTGGCACAGTACCTGGTATATGACAAACTGTAAATACACGGTAGCTATTGGTATTAACTCCTAAATCATCAATCTTTGGTTTTCATAAAATATAAATATAAAGCTCAACTGAAAGATTACTCCTCAATAATGATACTTAAATACAAGAAGTAATCACTAACCACTTAGTACCTTGCTAAATACAATAAATGACAAAGACGATGTTTCATTTATTCTTATATAATTTAACCTAACATTTCCAAAGGACCTAAAAAAATAAAACGTAAGGGTGATGTAAAAGTTATAGAACTAGACAAAGGGAAAGATCTGCATTCTAAAGGAAGACTAAAATGCAATGGGGTAAGGAAATAAGAGACTAGGAGGGCTATGGGCATCCCCTCTGCAGTTCAAAGATATATAACACTCCAAATATCTTCTTCCTTCACAAAATGCTCCTCAGTTTCCATAATATGCCTCTCTTACATTATTCTTCCCCAGCCATGCTTAAGATTCTTTACACAACAGGATAAGCCATTTAGCAACTGTTTCTCTAAGGAATAGAACTTTTAACTCCTTTTTTCTGTAACAACACTTCCCTTTGGGATGAATTACTATTTTTAGCATAAAGACTCTCAAGTCTTTTTTTTAGCCTCAACATCTATTATGGGGAACAGCAAGCACAAAATACATGATTATCCTCACATGTACAGGAATTAGATGTTGATAATATTTAAACTCAGTAATTTTGAAAAAAATTATATACCACCTTTGTAATACTATGTTTACTTTTCCATTGAAAATAGAAGACTTCGGTCTTCCAAAGAATATGCATTCAAAAGAGTATGTATCACATTTTTTTTTTTTTTAATTATCATTATTTTTGGTAGAAGTGGGTATTGAACTCAGGCCCTTCTGCTTGCCAGGGAAGCACTTATTCCACTGAGCCACCTCCCCAGCCTTTTTTTTTTTTTTTTTTGGTCTTTTTGAGACAGGGTCTCAACTATGCAGTTCAGGCTGGCCTTAAGCTCACTTTGTAGCTCAGGCTGGTCTCAAACTCACAACAATCCTCCTTCCTCAGCCTCCTGAGTGCTGGGATCACAGGCCTGTGCCACCACGCCCAGCTCACATTTTTATAGGCTAGAAATAGCAATGACAATAACTCTCCACTCCAGATCTAGTTGTTCCATTTAACAATAAACTTGTTTCTTCATTTGAAGAACTTGTAATAAGACTAAAAATTTCAGCTTCCTAAAAATTATGTTTTTGTTAGAGTTCATATGGTAAAAAAATTTAATATGTTAAATTTAAATCACACAAAGTTTGAATCTAATATATCACAATGTCATGATCTAAATGCAAGTATACAGGAAATGTAGGCATAAAAATTAAACTGTATAGTTTTACCATACTAAGATTCAGACACATTATATGCACACCCACGTTTATAGCAATATAGTTTGTAATAACAAATCTTGAGGGGAAAAAACCCAAATGCCCCTCAACTGGTGAATGGATAAGGAAAATATGTTTTTTCCTACAATGGAGTACTAGTTTGCCATAAAGAAGAATATGCTTGGGCTGGGGAGATAGGTCAGCAATCCAAGCGCCTGCCTGGAAAGCTCAAGGACCTAGATTCCATCCCTGATACTACGTCATGCCAGCCACTGAAAACGGGCATCGTGGCACACTCCTGTAATCTCAGCACTCAGGAGGCTGATACAGGACCATCACTGCAAGTCAGAGCTGCATAGTGAGACCCTGTACCAAATAAATAAATAAATGATTTTTTAAAAATTAAATAAAAAATAATGTTTGAGACATTTCTAGAATAATAGTTACACCTTGAGACTATAGTCTTCAGTGAAATAAATTGGAAACACATGTATAAATATCACACTGTTTCTCTGTTGTGAGGAACTACAAGAGTAAATAAGAACCAGAATGTACATTTATTGTGAAATAAGAAGAAAGTATTCATTGAATGAGCAGGAGAACAAGGGAGAAAGAAGAGAAGGGAAACTAAAAAAATAGAAAAGAAAACATGGAAACAAAGATTTTGTAAATGGAGAGAGGACTAGGGATGGACAGAGGTTAAGGGAATGGAACAAAAAGTTATATAATGTCCAGGTATAAATTCTGTATGATGAATGTGATGATTTTGTACATATAAAATCTGATTAAAAAATGAAAACCACATACACAAATGATTCATATTCAAAATCAGATTTTCCACTATGGAAGCATTATCTCACTTATATATACACAGGCAAAGATATCAGCTTACACAAATCATTTTGCAGCAGCTGAATGAAGTCTTATACCTACAAACAAAGTACAATATTTCACTATTTTCTTAGTATTTCAGAACCTACCGGAGAGATTCAGCCATTCGCCTCAAGTCTTCATTCTGCTGCTTTAAACGTTCAAGCTTTGCCAGAATCTTAGACAGTTCCCGACTAGAGTGATCAGGATGGTCATTATCTCGAACCAAGTGTCCACCTATGTAAAACAGCAAAGTCCCCCAGGCAAAAAGAATGAGCATAATCCAACGCCAGGAACCAGTCCATGACCGCATCTTCAGATTTTCAACTCGATCTCCTTGCTTCCTGGAGCTCAAAGAATTGAAAACATAGTAACTGTTTCTTGTTAGTCCATAGGTGAAAAAAATTTTCAACACATGATGCTTCAGAAAAATCTTTCTGGTAGTACTCTGACAAGTCTTTCAAAGAGATCCGTCTGATGACTGAATAAGAAGCTTCACTGTTCTGTGCTTCATGGACTCTATGTGCTACAAAGAATAAGAAATGTAAATTATTTACAATATTTAAAGTAGCATATATGAGATCAGTGGAGTTAACAGAAACATACTGGTGTTGACTGACCAACAGGCCAGAAACTACCTAACTGCCCTCGTAAAACAAGGTAAAAGTGGAAGTTTTAAATCTGAATGCCACATATGTTTCTACCAGTGAATGGATTAATCAGCTCTAAACCAAAGTCCTCTAAGTGCCATCACCACTTTTCCTTCTAACATTGTTGTGCAGAAGCTCTCATACAAAGATTAAAATGTTTTATGTTTTGAGTTATCAGTCAAAACCAAAATGCATTCAACTACATAGTTCAGGCTTGTGCATTTATTAACTAAAAGAAAAAAATGTTCTCTGTGTTAATGAATTCATTCTTATGAATTCTCAACTCTTATCGCCCTATACCTTACTGCTCAGTTGACATTTTATCACTTAATTTTGAAAATGACAATCAAATCATCACTTTTAGGATTAATTCTAAAACTGATATGCATATTAGAGAAGCAAAGATTATAACAGCCATTAACCAGCCAGATACCACTGCAAATATCATAAGCAAAGGCTCAAATGGATCAAGCTAGACTATCCCTTGCTCAATTTTTGAAAAAATACTAACAAGGGCCATCCAGATAGCTCCACAGATTAAAGTGCCTGCTTAGGTGGATGCAGGGGTCTGGAGTTCAATCCCCAGCCCGCTGTGCCAGCACTGCCCCTGGGGTGCACAGAGAGTATTGAGACTGGGTCTGGTGGCACACACCTGTAAGCCCAGCACTTGGGAGGCTGTAAAACAGGAGGATCACTACAAGTCCGATCTGTGTAGTGAGACCCCCATAGATCCTGTACTAAATTAATTTAAAAAAAAAAATTCTAACAATTACAACAGAAGTTACTACCAGTTAAATCTTTAGTGTATGGAGTTTAAACCTCAAATGCATATGCTTTCCCAGGCTCAGTTATGAACTATTAGTTATTCTTCTATCAATATGTTTACTGCAAATACTGTTTTCTCCTCAGAGAATTTGAAGGGGAAAAACATAAAACCATTTAACAGTACCATTTGAGTTTTGGAAGATAAACCGTTATATATAGCAGAGAGTTCTAAAAGAAAGAGGGAGGTGGAGGGGGAGATCAGAAATAGTTTCTTTATACATCTGACCATATACTGAACAGTTAGTAGAAAAGTTGAAGAGTTCAAAAATCAGAACACAGGGCCATTATTTTTCTACTTCTGAACCTCAATTTCAATTTTTTTTAAATGATTATTCAGAGAGAACACAATGTGTTGAAGTGAGTGTCCTAGAAACACTCTTGTTTCTTGGCCATTTATCCTACACTATTTTTCATGATATTACTGGTATATAATGGCTAAAATGCAGAGTAACAAGAACCAAACTCACTGAGCACCATTTGAAAACAAGGTAAGAAAAACAGTAATTCAAATGAAACTATAATGTCTGCTGCCATAACAACTATTTTTAATTCTCTTTTTGTTGACTCCATGGTTCAACCTGTCCTTTCTTCAAAGCTCTTTCTCAAAAACTCTATATCTCTAATCCTAGGTATCCTCATCTATTTAATAAAACAGAATAATAAAGTGTATTTAACATTTCAGGTAAAAGATCTCATCATGTGAGGTCTACTTTTCATCTTCTGTGAAAATATTACAGAGTCAGATGATTAAAAAATAAATTTAAATGAATCTAATGTAATGTCCCACAGAATAAATTTGATTTAGTAAGACAACAAACAAGTGGTAATATTTACATTACTACATTTGTGACAATATGTGTAACAATGAAAAGTCCTATTACACTATATTGCTGACACTATAATATATTCAAGTTCATTTGAAGCTATTGAGATCTATATAGTAGGGGCTGGGGAGATGACTCAGTAGAATAAGTGCTTCCCTGGCAAGCACAAGGGCCTGAGTTCAATCCCTGGTTCTGCCAAAAAAAAAAAAGGATATATACGGTATTAAAAATTCATCTATGGGGCCAGCCAAGTAGCTCAGCAGATTAAAGCACCTGCAAGAATGCGTAGGGGCTGGGGATCTGATCCCCAGGTCTGCCATGCCAGTCCCACCCCTGAGGGGCACTGAGATGACAATTGAGACTGGGTGCGGTGACACACATCTGTAATCCTGGCTCTTAGGAGGCTATAAACAGGCAGATCATTACAAGTCCAATATAATAGTGAGACCCTGTAGACCTGTCCCTAAAAATAAATAAATGAATAAATAAATAAATATCCACCTACAATAAGATTGCTTTCTAAAATATAACTTAAACAGAAAGTAAGATGTTCTAAAACATTTTAATTGGTATTATACCAGAAATTATCATAAACAGTATTTAAAGCTAGGAAAAGATATAACTTGAATATTAACAAATGTTTATAGAAACAAAGTTTATACTATACAACAAAGTATGTTCAATTTTAATGAAACAGCATCAAAAACACTTAAGATATTAAGTTACTACATCACATAGTGAAACTAAAATGAATTGAAGGAAGTAAGACATGATAATTTTCTTAATAACATCATTTTAACTGTTTTGGGAAAAAATGTTTCCCAGGATTAATTAGCTAATTTTTAGAAATGGAACCAACAAAATAAAGCCAAGTTGATAAATGAGTCATTTCCTATTTAGTGTTCCCTAACATGGTTTAAAAAGCCAGTACACATTTTTATCCCTATTAACCAGTGAGTACCTGCTTGCTTAATTAACATGTTTACTGTTTGATAGAACCATGTTTGCTAAAATATAAATGCCATAATTTGTTCATCTGTTTCACTGACACAGCTCAAACACTTAAAACAGTAATTGGCACATAGTGGGCAATGAATATTTTTGAACAAACAAATAACTATGTCTTATGTCATGGAATCTGAGCCTATCAGCTTCAACTGCATTTGTATGTTCCATGTAAGATAATGAAAGCAGAAAATGAAAGACCACTGTCTAAGGAAAATGGTTCAAAAATATAATTATCTAGGAAATTATTGTCAACAGATATCATATAATTCAGCTTAGACTGTTAACTGCACTAAGCAGTCATAAGATAAGAAGTGTTATGATCCACCTTTTAACTATAAAAAAATGATTCTTTTCACTTTTGTCTTCTCTAGAAGATTCACTTTCCAAGCATAATGGTTTAACTAAAAACAGTATGAGATATGAAAACTACTAAACTTACTTGTGTAACTATTAGTAAAAATAGTTCAAATTTATTAGTAAAAGTAAACTATTTATATACATATATGTATGTATGTATTATCATGAGCTAATATTTGGCCAACATTTATCTAGCAGTGCTTATTGATAATGCTTCATCTCAGAATGGGTTATTTTTTAGATACTTAAGAACTCATTCCTGCTTGGGACATACATAATACCTTTATTTCACAGAACAGTAAATAGATTAAAATTAGTCTGGTTTTCTTTAATAATTTTTATACATATATATTTAGGATAGGATACACAGGGTGTATAGGGACTCACTGCATAGATCAAACTCATAATGATCCTCCTTTTTATAGCCTCTGAAGTGCTGGGATTACAGGTGCACATTACCACGCCCAGTCTCAACCACTAGTCTCAGTGGGGCCCTGTGGGCGGGGCCAGCTCAGCAGGCCCCTGGGATTGAACCCTGGCCCCTGCTTCTGCCTAAGCAGGTGCTTTAATCCACTGAGCTATTTGGCTGGCCTATAATAAATTTATTTAGTAATATCTGTTTTTAAAGGCACTAAAGTATTTAAATGAGTCAATGCCTTTGGTATTTAGAAAGGCTGGATCATTTTTTGTTTAATGTCTCTAGAACAATAAATGTATCTAACTTTTAAAAGTCTATCCCTAAATCTGGAAGCTACAATGCAATATCAGGTATTATAAAGAGTTTTAACAGAGTTGCTATGAGGCGAAAATTATATATGTAGATATATATAATTTGTAGATATATATTTTATATATCTATACGTATCTATATATATATATACCTTATATATCTATATATAATTTCCAAATTATTTTTAGTGAAACAATAAGCCCATTCTAACTTTTTAAACATATAAAGCCAGATAAAACTCAAATCTATTTTTCTACTGCAGATCAAAGTAAGTTTCCTATTTCTTATCTAAACATAATTTTTTGCATTGAAGTAAACCTGAGTTCATGTATATTGTCAAACGTCTCCAAAAATAACTTAAGCCTTGCTTTAGAGATTCTTGGGGCCAGGGAGATGGCTCAGTGGAATAAGTGCTTCCTTGGCAAGCACAAGGACCTGAGTTCAATCACCAGTTCTGAAAAAAAAAAAAGAGAGAGAGAGAGAGAGAGAGAGATTCTTGCATTACACATGTACACTTACATTTTTTTCTTCAAACACTAATGACAAGCTTACGTGGCTATGGGTCTATAATGGGATCATGAAACAACTATCTATATGACAATAAAAAGCCACATATCTGTACAAATTGTTCCAGCATGTGCAATATGAACTGGGATCATAGAATCTATATACATGTACGAATTTTTTTGAATTCAAAATGCACTGAACTCAAGGCTGGCCTTAAACTTCTGGTGATCCTCCTACCTCAAGATCCCAAATGCTGGGATTATAGGTGTGTGCCACCAAGTCCAGCTAAGTTTACAAAAAAAAAAAAAAAGCTCATTTTATTCTACTCTTTGAGGCAGGGGTTACAAAATGGTGATGTAAGATAAAGATGTGGTGTGTAAAAGTTCCAAAACCAAGCACTAAGTTGAACTGGCAAAAACTTCAACTTAAGTAAAAAACTAAACATGATTCAATCTTTATTGCAGCTATGCAACTTTTGGTTTTGTGTCCTGCATATTTTGGCCAAACTAACAACTTCTTCTCTATTGTCCTTCATGTACTACAAACCAAAACTAAAAACATACCTCCACAGCTGCCTTCCTTAAGGCTGTCTTTGGCAATCCTTCCAAATTGTAAAAGCAAAAGAATATGCTAAGGGGAAGAGGATGGTATTTCTCCTTTCCCACTAGATGTGATGTGTGAAAACTAATCTAAGAATATGAATAGAAAAACTAGCAAAGACAGAGTAGTCTACCTTCAAGAGAAACAGAAAATAAACTAGAAAGGCTGTTATTCCATTGACCTGTCTTCTACATTACCTCCCAATCAGCACAAAATTTCAGATTAGATCAAAATGTCCAACTCTGAAAAGACAATGGCATAGGAAGGACAACTAGAAAAGTGAATTAATGGTAACAAAGTACAGCACTAGCTTAAGCTGTCAATTAGTTTCTTTGCTTTGGTATTTGGTAACATCAATGTGATCTTTGCTGGTTATCAACCTTTTTTGTGATTCAGTCTATTTGTCAATTAAAAAAGTATTTGGTACAGAGTCTTACTACACAAATTGGACTCACAGTAATCCTATTTTCAGCTTCCCAAGTGTTGGGACTAAAGGCGTGTGCCACCACTCCCAGTCTCAATTACTGTCTCAGTATACTCCAGGGGTGGGGCTGACACTGCTGGAGATTGAACCCCCACCACTGTGCTCTGCCTAAACTGACTCTTTAGTACACTGAGCTATCTGGGCAGTCCCTATTTGTCAATTTTGAGCTTCAGTTTCATTGCCCATGTCCAAGATCACATTCTTTAGATTTCCCAGGATACTGCCCACTTGAGTCGGGTTCTCCTTAATCACCTCCTCTCATCAGGCATCATTAGTTATATGCTAATGTATCTGCTGCTGGCTGCTCCAGTGCTGGCTGCTGAGGCTGCCCAATGATGACTCTGGATGACTGCTTGCCTACCACATCACTAGGTGAGTTGTCTCTGCCTTCTTCTCACATTGCCTTATAGGCTTTGCTATACTCAAAGTTCCTTTTCCTGTTACATGGAAAGACTCAAAGGCCACAGCACTTGTTGAATTCTGTTAAAGTATTCTCTGTCTCTCTCACATCTTTATTTATCTGGTCCATGCCTTCTTCTACACAGTTTAGTTGTTCCCTTGTTCACCCAGCATGGTAATGGTCTAGATTCCTGCATCCTAAGATGGGAAAGGTAAATCCAAGATTTTCCTTGTATTCTCTAGAGATGCATCAATAAGCTGGTTAGCCATCAGCTGAATATCTTCAGGTGACAGATGATCCATGATGAATCAAAATTCTACCAGAAATAGTGGTGGAAATGTGGATATTTAAGAGGTCCTGGCCACTCCTCTCTGGCACTTTATGTTTGTTTGTTTTAATGACAGAGTCTCACTCCAGTCCAGGCTGGCCTTGAATTCATTATGTAGCCCAGGCTGGCCTCAAACTCATGGTGATCCTGCCACCTCAGCCTCCTGAGTGATAGGATAATAGGCATGTGCCACTACACCCCGCTTCACAGGAATTAGTTTGATTGTTAATCTTCTTTAGGGCATTCATTCTTGTGTAACCACTGTTCCATAACTGAAAACAGTTTTTATAAATATATAGTTTAAAAAAAGTTTTTGTACCTTTGCTGGTGTTAGGGATTGAACCCAGGGCCATATGCATGCTAGTGTTAAGTCACTAAACTATATCTCCAGCACTTCAAAATGTTTCTTAAGGTTTTCTAGTATATGAGGGCAATCTAGTTATTACGTCATGGGTGCAGATACAACTCTGTTTAGAAAACATTAATGAAATGCTTTGAGACTTCTGCATAGCACAAAATCAGTAAGTATGATTCTGTTGAATCTTTTATTTGCTGTAAAGTTTTGCTATCCTAGTATTTATTGGAGCTTTTACCAGTATGGTATATGAAGAAATCTAACTAAACAGTTTTGTATTGTATTTTAATTCCTACTCTGTGCCTCAAGGTTTGTACAACTTGTTGGGGACAAAATATAACATGAACTGAAGTCCAGGTCCTCACCCTAGCTTAGTTGGATAAGTGCATGCACTATATATACAGGGATCACTGACTTTAATGCACTGTATATACAGGGATCACTGCTCACAAAAACTCTAGTATATTCATTGTATAAGTAATTAAAAGTGGATCTACAGAGAGTACTTAAAATTTTCTACATGTTGTTCTAAATGTTTTCCATAGATTATTTTATTAAACATTCCAATATTCTGTAGAAGTATTATGTATTATTCCCATTTTATAGGTACAAAAGTGTACATTCTCTGTGAAAAGCCATGAAATAACAAAATTAAGACTTTAGGTGCTACTGATTTTGGTATCCATAATTTTATCCATAATATCTTTGATTTAATTATTGGTGATTTCAAGGTTATTCTTTTAGTCTTCAGTGGTGAACTATGTAGATCTCAAACACTATTATGGGAATATAATCAGTATTTGTCACCTTTATTTGAAAACTAGCATCTGCACACCTCAGAGCTGTCAGTGTGGACAGGCTCCACCAATAACCACTCTGTGATTCTTATAATTAAATTTTTTAAGTAACTAATGGTCTTATTCTTTCAAATAGATACTTATTTCTGTGCCTGTTGTTTTGGAAACTAAAATTTCATTAGCTTTTATTTAACAAACTGAATAAAGCAGAACTGCATAAATTTTAAAAAAGACAAAGCCAATCCCTATGACTTCTGTAGTCATCTGCTTCGGGGCATTTACTGAACATCAACTCAGAAAAGAATAACTCAGCAAAGCACACTTATCTTCCTAAAATCAGAAGACAGAGACCAAAGTTCAGGAAGATTAAGGTGAATGAAATGTGCTCATCAGTGTATGTGATAGCTGCCCAAAGAAAACACTCAGAATTCTGCATAGGAGACCCTGGGAATCTTTGGCTGCATGGTAAGCTACACGTGCATAATAAGATCTGCATTCAAAGTAAGATTTCACAAAGCTGACAATAAAACAATTATTAAAGGAAAAATTAAATATGGAGAGCCAAAAACTAAACATCTCTCAGAGATATTGGGCAAAATTGAGAGGACTATGAATTCCAATCAAATAAAATGAAATTATCACACAGAAAAACTGGAGTATGCAGCAAGAAAAAATAAAGAAAACATCATTAAAGTTATTGTTAAAGTGAGATCAGAACATGTTTCTCATAGAATAAAATAGCTAATATCTCAAGCTATGTCAGACATAATCCCTGTCACATATTATTCTTAGTTTTTAATTTTAGGTTGTAAACCACATTTGTTTTATAAGTCAAAGTTTACTGGCTTTACTCACTAAAGAAAGGAATTGCTAACAGAAACAGTAATAAATTTTAAAAAGATATAAAAGGATATTAAGGTGATCCAAAAATGACCCAAAATAACTACCTATCAAAATAAAGTATAACAGTTTTTAAAGAATGATAACAATATATTGAAAATTAACAATATAATGCTCACAATATTCAGTGACTAATCAAAAGTTATAATAAGGAAGAGGTCATCTTGTGATGCAGACATCTGAAAACCTGCTAAAGGCTAAGGAAGTGACTTAAGCACTAAGAAAAATATTCCAGTTCTCTGGGCTTCACACCAAGAACAAGGTAGCAACAGTGCACTACCACAGAAATTTTACAGTACTGATTCAGTGAGGTTAACTACTGCAGTAGCAATAGGAAACCAAACTCAAGTCAATCACTGATTAGATTAATATAATCACTGCCTCCAACTCCAACCCCACATACAGAAAGGGCCTTAAAGAAGAAACTTCTGAGCATTATTATTCTTCACTTTGTCTTTGATAACCTATAATGCCTGAAATGTAAAAAATTAAATACATAAAAGAACATGTGAAAAACCAAATAATATCAAAATCAAAGATCAGAACTAGACCCATAAATCAATGTGATGTTGGAACAATAAAGCATAAAATGTAGAATAATTATGAACAACATATTAAATGAGGAATAGGTGGCATTGGTTCAGAAACAGAAGAATACAGCATGAAGATGAAGAAAATAATCCACAAGAAGAGAGATACTTTCCCAGGCCACTCTAAACTCTCCAAGTCTAGGGATAGCAGCCTTAGGAGAGGGTAGGTGGTAATAATCAAAGTTGAGTTTCTTGAATACTTCTGAATATCAGTTGGCCATAATGTCCCAGTGAAGGAAATCAAGTCTAAGAAAATAGAATAGCTCTTTTCCTTCCTGGATGTCTGAGGATCCATTGTCATCATGAATGACATAGTAACTATCCAAACCCAGAAATTCATAACCAACAGACTTCTTCAATGGAAACAAATAGTCATTGATGTCCTTCATCCTGGGAAACCAACAGTAATGAAGACAGAAATTCAGGAAAAACTTGCCAAAACACACCAGATATCAATTTTGTGTTTGGATTCAGAACCCATTTTGGTGGTGGCAAGACGACTGGCTTTGGAATGATTTCTGATTCCCCGGATTATGCGAAGAAAAATAAGCCCAAACATAGACTTGGAAGACACGGCCTGTATGAGAAGAAAAAGACCTCAAGAAAGCAGCAGAAGGAATACAAGAACAGAATGAAGAAAGTCAGGGGCACTGCAAAGGCTAACGTTGGTGCTGGCAGAAAGACATGAAGTGTCTGGCAATGAGCTGGAGATTGGAGAACAGCTGAAGGAGTAGAGATTCTGCAGTGCCTGTCTGCAGTAACTGCAACTTTTTTCATGAGAGGATTTAATTAATTTAACTGTAAAACCTTCAAAAAGAAAATGATAGAACAGTCAGTTGTTTAGTACCTGGTTCTGAACAGGAAAAACAGCAAAGAGATCTGGGTGGCAGAATGTCTTTAGGATGAAGAACTAGGCAGAGATTTGAGAGGTATTAAAGAAAGGTAACATGGACAAGGTATGCATGAAACAAGCACACAAGAGGCCTTACAAGGTGGCCTTACTAATTGAGAGTTGGGCAAAACAGAAGCTCCTGAAACCAAGAAATGGACAGGAATTCAGTTAGGTCATTGGGATCTGCTGGTTCTGAAAATGAAGAACAGAAACAAATTTCTTAAACTTACGGTTTTGAGACTCTCCTTTTCATTTAGCCACCCCCTTATTCTGGAAGTCCCAACATGGCCATGAACAAGAAGGCAGGGGATACTGTGAGAACCTGCAGCAAAACTACAACTCAGCCATGGAAATACAGCTGAGTCTGGCTTCTCATCCACTCAAAACTTCACTTTCTGTATCAACAAGAATGTTCCCAAGTCTGCCCCAAACAGCAAACTGCTTTTCCTATTCAGTTTCATAGGTGGACCATCTGACACACATATCCCATCAAACACTTCTGAAGGTTACAGACCACTCTAGATACTTGGATGAACCCGTGTGAGGACCCAAATAAATATGTTCATGGCTATAACCCATTTTCTGTGTCATAACTTCTGTCTTGTTTGGTGACATCAGCATATAAATAACAGGTAGCAGCTAACATTTGTTGACAGCTTAGTATCTGCTGGGCATGTATCCTTGCATTAACGCACTTAAGCTTCAAAATTATAAAATGGGTGATATTTTTATTCTCTTCATATACATAAGGCAACTGAGATTACAGAATAAGGTAATGAAATTACCCAGGGTTGCTCATAAAAGTGAGTAAAAGTATTTCATGGAAAATATGGGTAATAAATACAAATAAATAAAGCAAATGAGGGAGTCAGCACAGAAGAAATGCTAAATGAACACTAAACCAAATTATAAGAGAACATTCAATATTATCAGAAGATTACATGAAGGTGAACATCAGTGATGGAGGAGATTTCTTGAGGAGAAATCAATCAGTATTATTCAAAATGAAACCCAAAAAAGAAAACACTAAAGAACTAAAAAATAAAAAGAATACAGAACTCAAAAGCTGTGAATAATATCAAAAGATTTAACACGTGTAACTGGATCACAAAAGTAAGAAAAGGCAGAAAGAACTTTTTTTTTAATGTTGGCTAAGAATATTTCAAAGTAAATAAATGGCAAACCAGAGGAAAATACTGCAGAGAACTGAAAATATACATAAAACTGCTGAAAAATGCACATAAAACTGAGAAAGTCTTTCAACGACTAGAAAAAATATTATAGAGAAAGAACAAAAACACGTCAAAAAACACACTGGTCAGAAGACAATAAAATAACATCTATATGGTACTATGAGGAAAAAAGTACTAACTCAGAATTCTATTTCCAGTGAAAATAGATTCCAAAACTAAGGTCAAAAGTCTAGTTTTTTATTTTTAAGGGCTAAGAATATTTTATACCAGCAAAACTATATTGCAAAAAATTGAATTATTTCAGGAAGTATAAGAGATAAAATATGAAACTACACAAAGAAATAAATAGCATGAGGAATGATACAATTTTTAAAAGCATATTTTCTCAATTTAATCACATTGAAGGATAAATAACATTCAACTAAAAATTATTGGATTTATAACACACATAAAAGCAAAATATATGACCATACACGCCACACCACACACACACACACAAACAGGATATAGGAAATGTAACTGCACAACAATGAACTTCTTACTATACAGCAACTGTTATTTGAAAGTAAACCCACCCCTAAAGATACGTATTATGTTGTGTGCTGTATAAGTACACTACCTTCAATAGGCATTAGTTACATGCAAGCACTTAAATGAGAATTAAATGTAAAACTTACGTCTTTAGTCACATCAGCCACATTTCAATTGTCCAGAAACTCCCTATGTCTAATGGGTACCATCATGACTATTGCTAGTGAAGAGCTTTTCTGACATGAGACAGCATTTCTCTATATGTTTTAAAAGGAAAAAGTGTAACAAAAAGCCACTAGTGGAGATAAAGTAGAATGAAAACTGAAAGGATAACTTTTACTAGAAAATAAAGATGAAAAAACATAAGACATGTAATACAGACATCAATGTTGCTATGGAATTTTAGATCAGGAAAATTATCTCCTACACTTCACTTGGTGTACTGTAAATGATACACAAATTTCATTCACTCTTAAATGTGCAGCCAGTGATATAGCTCAGCAGCACAGCAACTGCATGGTAAATGTAAGGTCCTGAGTTCAATTTCCAGTACAAAAAAAAAAGCACTGTCCTTATTCTTTTTTAATTATTTTTATTTCTTCACAATATGGGCACTTGAACTCAAGACCTCTCACATGTTAACAACGATAAATACCTAAGATTATCCAGGCATGGATTTTTTTTAATAAACAAAACTATATACAATTTACATATACAACCTAACAAATTTTAAAATAGATATACAAGTGTGAATTCATCACATAATCTACGTCTTAAACCAGTGAAGGCAAAACTTTTGCAGGCTAATTTCCCAAATAACTCAAAACCACTTAATTATAGCAAAGTGCCAACAATGCAACTAAACCTGAATACTAACAGGCCATGCAAAAGCTTGATTAACTGGCAGCTAACGAGTTATGATGGCTTGTGACCAGAACCTGGCAGAGTTACTCTTTTCTGAGCATGCACATGGTCACTGTGTGCCCTGTTAGCTGATGCTTGGCTGCAGGAACAACACTGTGGCAACCTGGCTCACACATGCCCAGTATGGCATGCTTGCCATAGGCTCACCACCCACCATAACAGGCCTATGTAACATCTCTAAAAGTTTCTTCTTGCTCTTATTATCATTATTATTACTTGAACACCTTATACAAGTTTTACTTTACTAAATTTTTTAAATTAATTAATGAGTTTATTTATTTATTTATTTGGTACAGGATCTCACTATGAAGCTCAGACTTGTAGATCCTCCTGTCTCAATTCCCCAGTGCTTCAATTACAGGTATGCACCACCATACCTGGTTTTAGTGGTTGGCACAGGTTCCAGAGCTGGCACATCATGTGGTACAGGTAATCAAACCTGTGTCCTTGCATTTGCCAGGCAGGCACTTAGACCGCTGAGCTATCTATTACTCAGACCCTAACTCATTAAGTTTTTAAGTCTAAGAAAGTGTAAGTAATTATAGACATTATGCTGTGTAGTAGATCTTCAGGAGTTACATGATATAAAAGAAAATTTGTATCTCTTATGCTCTTTCCCTATTGTCCCCTCTCATACTTAGAAACAGTTCAATCATTGCATTAGAATCAACAAAAACTGCCACAGTTCTATGCAAAGCACGACTGAGACTCTTCATTAAGATTAATGATAAGAAAATGACCTCATTTGGCATGTCATAGTTTGTCTAGATGTTCCCTCAAAGCCTCATGCCATCACAGGATGGGCTATCAGACTTTTTGAATGATTCGTGGTCCAATGCTGGAGTTATGGGCGTAAGCACTATACCTCCCTGGTGCAGGCAGCCTACATATAATACATGGGAGGAAGAAAGGCTTATTCCTTCTGCTCCTCCCATTTTTCTCTTGCTCCTTTTGCTGTTTTCTATCGCCATGAATGGCTGCCCTCTGCCATGTACCACTCTGCCTTGCAACCAGGTGAGTATGGACTGAAACCTCCACACACTGTGAGCTAAATAAACCTTTCCTCCCTTAATTTTGGGCATCAGAGATATTTTGTCTCAACAATGAGAAAAAAGTAACCAAGAAAACATCTTACTGTGTGAGAAGGACGTTTAAAACAGCCACATTTATATGACATCATCTGCATATTCAGGGAAAAAGATAAACATATGACTTTTAAAAATTCAAATCACTGAAGGCCAGTCCTATTCTATGAATTGCATTCATAAGGGTTGTCATCAAAACTGACTAAAAATTACTCAGCACTTATCTAACTGACCAAAATATGTGCTCCATGCAAAGAGAAAAACAGCAGTACATATTAAATATTACACACACATGCCTCATAATAAGAAATTACATTAGCAGGAATTTACATATTTGTGTTTTAACATGTAAACAAAATGAAATGCACTCAACAAAAATATACAGTTTTCTAACAGCTCCAGCCTGAGGGGGGGAAAATAATTGCCTATCAAAAGAAGTACAGTATTATGAAATAGTTCAATAACAAAATTTTGACTATTATGTCAACAAAGGCAAAAACACGACCCAACACCAAGAAAAAAATAAGTCAATTAAAACAGACCCAGACAACACAGATGATGGTAGATAAAAAAAATTAAAACAACTATAAAAATATCTAGTAATAAAAAATGAGTATGCTGAACCTCAGGAAGATTCTTTGTAATAAATCAACCTCAGTATTCAGAATCCAGACACTGGAAACTAACAACTTGCAAGAGAAAAGGAGAACGCTGCATTCCTGGGACACAAAAAGGCTAGGAAGGAAAAACTGGAGCCCATAGAGAAACTGAAGAGACAGACTTCAATGAAGAAAAAAGAAGGCACAATCTGCACTTTCTCCCCTCCCCGGGATCATGGCATGGGAGGGTAAAATCAAGTCTATGCAGGCACGGTGACAGTGAGTAACCTAAGGGACCTTCAGGGAGACGTACACCAATGGAACGGAGCAGTGGATGCTGTGAGCTATGGCAGCTAGTGAGGGACTTCAGTGCAAGCCACTGCCAGATCCCTTGGAGAGTGTGCTGGACCAGGCACCATTTCAGGAAGGAGCTAACTGAAGTGCCTATTGTTTGGCTTCATCTCAAGACTCCCAGTATAAAACTCCTACTGGGACTGGGACAACCATGGGAGATGTGCACAGACAGGAGCTGTGTTCAAGCCAGGACATTCTGTGCTATAAGCTACACAATTCAGGCCCAGCACCTGGATCAGAGGCCACATTCAACCTCAGTTTCTGTGGATTTCAAATTCTCAGAGCCAACACCATGAACTAATCTTATAGTGGGCTCTCTATAGGTTATTCAGCATGGATATGGGCTCTGTCCACCTCCTCTGTATACCAGTGAGAGAAAATCACATCTTGAATTGGATACTGCCACAAACCTGCACACCTGAAGAGAATTACAGGCTCAAAAATCACAGGAAAACTTTTTCTTGGCTTTTTATTTTAATAGCTATTCATCAGAGTTTTTCTTTTTTCAATTGATGTTGTTGTGTAAGTGTGCACATAGCTTTTATTTTTTATGGTTCACTTTCTTCTATTTTTTATTTCCCTCCTGTCTTCATCAGTTTCCTAAGTCTTCAATAATCTGTCTTTGTCCTTCAGGCTTGCTTCTAATCCCTTTTCCTTATTTCTCTGCTTTTTCTTCTACTCCCTTTAAAAACTTCCCCCTTTAGGGTAAAATCACTCCACTGAGTGACTATT
>PVKA01033227.1:0-24586 GCA_004027165.1 Ctenomys sociabilis | reverse complement strand
GTTTTTCCACCCAATGTTTCTGGAATTCATTCTTTATTTCAGATTCTATGTATTCAAATATTTCTTTTTTAAATTGGGGAATTACTTCTCGTTTTATTTCCTCTATAGCTTTCTGCTGTTGTTCCTTTGCTGCTGTATCTGTTACTTCATTCGTTGCAGCTGAGCTAGTGTCCTCTGCCCTTCCTGATGGACTCGAGGTGTGGGATTGCATTTTTCCCCTTCTCTTTGTCATTTTGTATAGCACTGATCTTTGACCTTTGGTGTAGAGCTTTGGTGCAGCTATAACCTTAGCTTGTTATGAGATTCGGGTGCCAGTCTAATAAGTTTGAGATTTTCCAGGTACGCCTATCCTAGGTCTAGCTGTTGTGTTCAATTCCTTTTTTGCTGCAGCTCCTTTGGTTCCCCTATGTTGGTTCCTGGGGTCAGCCCTCCTGTGTCAGGCAGGGCGTTCCCCAGGTGGGTGGGCCTGGGCTTTGGTGGGTTTTCTGGACTCACAAAAGGATAGTGGATGATCTTATTCACTGAGTAGGCTGTACTGAGCTGGCCAGCTTGTGCTGGGTCTGGGTCTACAGGCCGTAACCCAAGAAGGCTGGGAAAGGTCCCTCTGGTGCAGTGGGCCTGGAGCCCTCACTCATAGGCCAGGCTGTGCTGGGTTTTGGTCCATAGCGTTGGACCGTGGATTGCTGAGAAATGTCCCTCTGGTGTGGCAGGCTAGGAGTTCTCACTCCAGGCTGACCTGCACTGGGTCTGGGGCTGTGGGGTGGGACCAGTAACCACCTGGAAGTGTTTCTCTGGCACAGTGTGCCTGGAGCTGTCACCCGGCCACGGGAGGTGATGGGCAGCTTAATCCCTGGGAATTGTATCTCAGGCACGACGGGCCTGAGGTTCTATACTCACTGACCTTTGATGCCCAGAGAATCGGGGAAATTCCCACTCAATCAGTGGGCTTTAGGTCAGGGGATCCGGGGAGGTGTTGGTGAGTGGGTCCTGAGGTTTCAAACCAGTCACTGGCTTGGAGGGGTTGGGGACAGGGATCCGCGAAGCGCGTGTGGGAAGAAGCCAAAGGCTCTCCCTCAGACTCACCACACTCTCACTGATCTGCGAAGCCTGATGAGTCCTGTAAATTTGCTCTCGCTGGGAGAGCTTGGCGGGGGATCCAGGAGGCCACTGGAGTCAGCCACTGTCTCTGGCCAGTCTCAGGGTCTGGGTGGGGGCAGGTGGGATGGAGCAAGATGGCGGAGTCAGCCGCGCTGTGAGTTTTACCTATTCTATGTTCCTGAAGATTTAAGTTTCTGCATATATATATATATATATATATATATATATATATATATATATATATGTTTTTCTTTCTTTTTTTTTTTTTTTTCAGGACTGGCAATTGAATTCAGGCCCTTGTGTTTGCCAGGGAAGCACTTATTCCACTGAGCCATCTCCCTGGCCCCCAAGATTTATATCTTTGATCTATTTTAAGTTTAATTTGGTGCATGGTGAAAGTTATGGGTGTAGTTTTAATGTTTCCCTTGTGCAGAGCCAATTTTTCCAGCACCACTTATTAAATAGGCTGTCTTCTTCCACTGAATGTGTTAGGTCCCTTTATCAGAAATGAGGTGGCTGATAGGTCTGGAGTTGTTTTCACTTCCCATCTGTTCCATTGATCTCTGGGTGTTTTTTTTTTAAAACTAATGTCACACTTTAAAAAAGAATCACAGTAGCTTTATAGTATAATTTCAAGACAGGGATTGTGATGCCCTTCCCCTGCCTAGACAAGAACTTTCTAAACATAACTCTGTTGGACAAGAAATAACACCAAGAATCAACAAATGGAATCACATCAAATTAAACAGCTTCTGTATAGCAAAGGAAACCTCCAACAGATTGAGAGACAACCTACAAAATTGACAAATTTTGCTGGCTACTCCTCTCACAGACAACAAATATCTAGAATTTACAAAAACTAGAAAATAAATAGATCTCCTTAATTTTTGAAGACCCAGTAAAAATAGGCATCTAACATGGATATATATTTCTCAGATGACATAAAAATGGTCAATAAATTCATAAAAAGTCTACCATCATTGGCCTTTTAAGAAATTCAAATCAAAGCAACACTGAGATTCTGTCTCTCTAGAAAGAATGGTTATCACCAAAAGTTCAAACAATAACATGCACTGGAGAGTCTACAGGTAGGAGTCCTTCTTCATTGTTTGTGGGAGCATAGTCTGGTACAATTTCTATGAAAATCAACATGGAGATTCCTTAAAACAACTAAAAATAGAAATACCAGTTTACCTAGCTATTCTCCTTGTAGGTGTCTTCCTGCAAGACTTTAAGTATATCGCATTATAGTGATGTATGAACCTCATATTTATAACAGCATGATTCATGATAGATAAATCTTAGAAGCAGCGTATATGTTCATCAATTGATGAATGGATAAAGACAAGTAGTGTTTATACACAATCAAGACAGACAGCCCTTCCTGTCCCTCATTTCAGTCTAGGAAGTTTATATTTATAACTCATTGGTCAGTTACTACAATCCTATCAATTTAATTCCAATATATCACACCCAGTGCAACCCACAGTGAGAATCAAGACACTAAGGCATATTTATAGTTATGGGGAGGCAAGGGGTCCTAAGACCAGCCATGGTGATGGCTATCTGGAACAAGGGGCTTGGCCCAGGGCAAAACCTGGATTTTATTCCTTCATGAAGAAGGAGTGGCTTGAAGATGAGTGACAGAATGGCATGAAATAGGTGAATGCTGTGAGCTGGGCTAGGCAGGCCTGGGTTTATCTCTGCAATATGCAGAGAGAAGGATAAGCAGAGTAATCTGAATTATACAATTGAGATAGTATCCAATGCTTTGGGGTCTATGCTTCAGCTCTGTTGTATAATCTTTCTCTCTTTCTGTCTGTCTGTCTATCTTTCTGTCTTTCTTTGTGTGGCTTGCTCAGCCTGCCCTGGAAGTGGGGATGGCATGGCATGTGGTGCTGGGTTGGAACTGCAGTCCCTGGGCTTGCCTAACCAGGTGCTTAAGACTGCTGAGCTGTCTTGCTGGCTTTCTGTTGTATGATCTTCCAAGCCCCATTAACCTCTATCTTGAGGCTCAAACCCAGCTGGCAGTGTGGAGCACTGTCTCTTTTTTCCATCTGGACCCAGCTCACATTAAAGAGCAGCAGATGGGGATTCTGGGGAAACGCGCCTGCCATTTTCAAAAACTACCACCTGCCCCTCAGCTTGACTGAGGCAGCTTAAAGCCAGCTGAAGGGATAAGGAAAAGTCCCAGCCATCCTTGTGCATACCAATACATGGAAATACACAGAAATAGTGTCAGGATCAGCCAAAATGGAGACAATTGCTCTTCTTTCAAGGAGAGTTGACCTGGTGGTCTTCCACAAATTGAATACTACCTTGCCATAAAGAAAACTAAACTTGAACCATTTATATTTATATGAGTGTACTTTGGGACCATAATGTTAAATATGTTAAAACAGAAATGCAACATTATTATTATTATTATTATTTTTTTTTTTTCCCAGTGGAACTGGAGATTGAACTCAGGCCCTTGCATTTTCCAGGGAAGTGCTTATTCCACTGAGCCATCTCCCCAGCCCAGTCATGCAACCTTAAATATCACATGATTTTTCTGACATGAGAAGCCCAATATATAAAGTGCAAAATAAAACAGACAATAGGAAAAATAGTTATTGTAAAGAAGCATGACCAATGTACCTAAAAGTGTACTGTGATTTAATATAATTTTCTTATGTGTTTTATATGTTTTTGCCCTGTTAGCCTGCTTGTTAATCTGTGTGTGTGATGATTAATTTGATAAAGATTTATAAAATAATTAGGTAACTCTGATGTTGGCAAAAAACACAAAGCAATCACGGGTGGAGGTAAAGGGGAAGTGAAAAGAATTAAGACGTGCTGTGTACACATACCTGTTCTCCACAGTGAATGTCATCATTATGCACTGCAAACAGGTACAAATAAAAGAATAACGAAAAACAAAACGGATACCAGTTAATCTTAGGAGAAGGTCATCCCATAGCGTTTTTCCACATGCGATTTTTCAAGGGAACCCAGCGAAGATTTGCTGCAGAGACCTTTGCTGCCACTCAGACTCTGACAAAAGGTGATTTCACTTTGGACCTTGCGCAGGGGCAGTCGAACTGTTTTCAAGGGATTTAAGCAGCTGAAGTTTGGCGCACCTCAGCTCGACTGGACCGCTGAGTTCCAGCTCAGCTCTGTGCTGAGCCCCGAGCAACCTGCTGCTCCTTGTGTCTCAGCTGCTCCCTCCCCAGCGCGTGCTTCTTCTGATCCCCAAGATGCTCTTGTCGCCTCCTTCTTCACAAATCCTCCTTTCTGTGAGTCCCTTGATGGTATGTATGAAGTATAGCGTCTTATCCGTGCAGGGTTCTCGGTACTTCCAACTCAGGTTAAATATTTCACCACTGCTTAGTTGCCTTCCCTTTGGTCCCTGATGACTTTTTGGAGAAAAATCGTTAAACTTCTAGGTTTTCATTGTGTTCACATGAGTTATTTATTTTCCAGTTTTCTTATCTTTTGGTTTCTCCATGAAACCACTCGGGAGAACAGAAAGTGTTAATTCCATATAATATTTACTTGGTGTGGTAAGGTATTCAATAGTGATTTTATTTCCTACTTTTTTCGGACTTCAGTTTACACATTATTATATTCTCTTTGTGAATAGTTCAACTCAATTTTCAGTAGAGAGAAAAAATATTGAAAAGAGTCTAATGAAGTGCGTTTTTAGCCTAAAGCTCATGTAAGCAAACAGCCTCCGCTGGACAGCAGGTTCCGAAATATCACCAAAGTAAAGTTGTGCTAAAGGGTGAGCAAGGTCAAGAATGCAATTTCTCTCCCAACTGCTAGCCAATATTTTCAGTGTACACTGAAAATCGAGTAGTCTATCAGTTACTAAGTAGGGCTGAATACATTATTATAGGGAAAAAAAGTCTATGAATTTAAGTGGTAGCTCAAGAAGAGAGGTCTAAGCTGGCTTTCTGGCCTTCTCTGGTTCCCACTTAGTGTCAGCTTGCTCGCGCAAGAAGCAATCAACAGTGGCTTATGACGCTCAGCCACTTCTATCCTGCGAGCTCCCTGAAAATCATTGATGTTTCTGCTTTAAACAGATTTGGCTACTTTGGGTTAAGAGCTCTGTGCTGCTTGAAATCCCATTTTACTAAACCTGCCAGAGAGTAAAACCATCGAGTTCAGGAAAATTCCACCGCACGGTGAGAGAAAGCTGTTAATTACAGCTCCAGTCAGCGCTCACGCTCTACCTTCCAGGGACAGGAATTTTGCCTGCTCCAGCTGGTCTGTGTGTCCAACTGTGTGGTGTCATTCACAGAACAGCACGAGGCTTTGCATCCTTTCATGTGTTTTCTGGGAATCTACGAGTATCGTGTCCCTGCAAAGTGCTCGGCGAGCAGGCCACAGATCTTTCAAGCATCTTGTCTATTTTCCATTTCTGGGAATCGGGGCCTTTGTTGTATTCCAACCCCGTCTTTAGCAAAACAGCTAATTTGTAAAAAATAAATCTAAACCATTCCTGTACTGCACACTCGGTGATTTGTACAACTGGTCCCGCTGCACAGAAAACGTTACCTTGGGAACTGAGACAAATTGTAGGCTTATGGATTATGGAGATTTTTTTTACCTTAATGAAAATTTAATTTGTTATGAATGGTTCATCATAACATATGCCAAGAAGAACGTGCCAGGAATAACAAGCTGAAGGAACACACGGGATCTAGTGCTCCCATACTTTTCCAAGAGTGAAGGAGATCAGGGAAGCAACACCTGTCAGAAGCTATTACCATCATATTGTTGAGGCCATCTGCTAAAAACCAAGATCAGGACCTGCTGCGTTCATTGAATTTGCAGTTCTGGAAAGGACAATGTCACATAAAATTAAGTTGATTCTGTTAAAAGAAGTGTATCTGAGGAATATATATATATATTTTCTGAAAGACAAGCTCATGTTATTTGTGTAGATGATCATACAAATACAGTAGCCTTTTAAGAAGGGTTCTCGAATTGCACCTACTATCCCAGTTGTTTAGGTTTTATTTGTTTGTTTCTTGAGACAGGGTTTCCCTGTGTAGTTCAAACTGCCTTGAATATGTTATGTAGCCTGGCTGGCCTCAAATTTGGGCAATCCTCCTGCCTCAGCCTCCCAAGTGCTGGGATTATAGGCATATACCACCAAGCATGGCAGGCTTTTTCAGTTTTTTGAAACACAGAATTACAATAACAGTTTGCATATTTGGATAACTACCTGAAAGTATTTGAACATATGTGTATAAAGATACAGAATATCTATCTTATCGTATCTATCTATCTATCTATCTATCTATCTATCTATCTATCTATCTATCTATCTGGTAGAGTTGGTATTTAAAATACTTAGGAGCTTTCAGAATAAGCCAAGGATGACCATAAAAGAATATCTGTTAGCTCATAAATGAAAAAAGAATATTTTTCCTTAGATATTCTGATGAGGCTTGAAAAATGGAATGTAAGAGTGGTTTTAAATGAGATGTTTGCTCATTTCTCAGCCATTCTTGGTTCTTTGTTTCAATATCAAGATTCTTTTATTAAACAGTAACTATGTGGGTCTCCTAGTTTCCTGGAAGGTTTCTTTGTGCAGGATTTCAAATTTTTCCTGCCAATACTCCATTTGTATCTATTCTAGGTTTTTAGTTTTTTACATTCTCTAGCAGTTTACCCTCCCCTCACACAAATAACAAAAGCTTTCTCTTTTTCATGCTATTTCTTAACTCTGATCAGGTTCAGTGATAAGAGCTCTTCAGTGAAAGCGTATTTTAGTGAAGGTTTGTGTAGTGCTCCTTATACGGTGGCTGAACATGTTAGGCAAATTGTGCATGGTCCCTCAATCTTGGTTTCCACATCTATCAAATGGTTGGAGGATATTAATGATCATTAATACCCTTTCCTGGGCTGGGGAGATAGCTGAGTGTTCTAAGCGCCTGTCTGGGAAGCATAAGGAACCAGGTTCAATCTCCAGTACCGCATGCTGTGCCACCTCCAGAATCCCAGGCATGCTATGCTGGCCCCCGAAATTGGGCGTGATAGTGTACACCTGTAATCTCAGCACTGGGGAGGCTAAGGCAGGAGGATCACTATGATTCTGAGCTGTGTAGTGGAATGCTGTACCAACCAATCAAATAAATAAATAAGCAAATGATAAAAAAACTAAAAGAAAAATATCCTTTCTTCCTCTAAACTTTGAGGATTCAAGAGAAGATGAAGCCCTACATATTCTCAATATATTTTAGGCTTATCTCAGAGGATAATGTACATTTAATGATATTCAGCAAAATTGCCATGAAAATTGAAAGTTTAGGATAATGTCATATATCTTTCTTCACTGATGATTGGGACACACTGGTATAGTTTTCTAGTTTTTCTTTGAATGAAAGTTCTTTTGTCTTATTTCATATCTGGTTTCCTCTTAGATCATAAAATGGATGCAGATTGAATTTCCTTCTCTCTTTCTTTCTTGGTCTCTCTGTCTCTGATTCTATCTCTGTCTCTGTCTCTGTCTTTGTCTCTGTTTAATTCTGTCTTAGTTGCTCTTCTCTCATTGCCAGGACAAATACCCAACACTCAAAGTGAAGGAAGGAAAGGTTTATTTAGCTCACAGTTACTGGAGGTTTCAGTTCATACTCAGCTGGCTCCAAGGCAGAGGGGCACACGGCAGAGAGTAGCAGCTCATGGCGGCCAAACAGCAACAGTGACAAAGAGCAATCGCTATTAAAAAAAGCCTGTCTCTCTGTCTGTTATATTACATTCAGGCTCTCTGCCCCAGGTGGGGAGAAGTACTCACACCCATAATCCCAGCAGTACTAAGAGACATAATCCCAGCCTTGGACCATACATAATCTCAGTGGATCATGAGTTAGTCACAAACTCTAGAAGTCACCACCCCATGACTACATGAGGCTTTGGGGGGACAACTAGACACAAACCATAACACATTCTATCTATCTTTTTTGTAGAAACCATTGAACTCAGGGCCTTGTGCTTTCTAGGCAGCCACTTCTGACACTGAACTATGTGCCCTCCGTGATTTTCTTTATATGAAAGTCACGGCTTTGTAACTCCCTAGAAGTTCCCCATAACAACTGGGCATTTAGGAAAAGGTGGCAAAGTAGGGACCAGAATGAAATGGAGGTAGATCCAGGTGGAGCTAAAAGGCAACACCAAAGCAGTAGGTAGTTGTAGGGATAAGAGGTGGGTGCTCACTGTAAGCATTCTAGATGAGGCTTTATTGCTGGAATTCTGTCATGTATCACTCTGTGCTCCCCCAGGAGAAGGGGCAAGTGGACTAAGAGGTAACTTTGAATAGCACAGGGTGTCTAGCAGTCATCCAGGGATCCTACTTAACAAGTGCGAAAGCACAGACCTTAGGCTTTGATGCCTCAAAGCAGATTCGCACCTCCCTCACCTGCTGGATGACAGTCAGGGTGGATCCAATCTGATTCACACAGACATGGACTGAGAATCAGGGCTGCTTGGGTGACTAAACTTGCTTCCCTGATCCTGTCCACATGTGAAATAAGTCTAAATAAATCCAACTACTATCTTAGGCTCTGATTAATATTCTGTAGCATCTTTTCCCCAAGTGGGACCTGGGGTATAGTGTGTGTGTGTGTGTGTGTGTGTGTGTGTGTGTGTGTGTATGAGAGAGAGAGAGAGAGAGAGAGAGAGAGAGAGAGAGAGAGAGAGAGAGTATATGTAAGGAATTCAACTAGTGAACAAGTGGGTGATATTGTAGAAATTCAAGCAGAAGGGACAAAATGCAGTTCATATGCAAAAAGTAAAATGATAAATATGATCAATAGCTTACCTTTTTGGTTCTTTGACTTTTTTATTAGTACATATTTATAGTGCACAATGTTCGTGTTTTTTGTGTGGGGTTGGTGCATATACATTACCTTTTTCTGTTTTTGGCTTTTTTTTGATACAGAGCTGGCTTTGAACTCACTATATAGTCCAGGCTGGCCATGAACTCACAGTGGTCCTCCTGCCTCAGCTCCCAAGTGCTGGGACTTCAGGTGTACATTACCATGCCTGGCCATAACACATCCTAATTCCTTTTTTCATCCTGTTATTCTCCCTTTCCTCAATTTTCTGACCCCTTTTCCACTTGAGAAAGCACTCTCTCCCTACTTCATACTTATTATTTACATTTTATTTGCTTATTATTTATAATTTGATGTTTTATGTAAGAGAAAGTGTGTGATATTTAAACTTGTGTCTGATGTATTTCACTAAACATCATGGTTTCAAGTGCATCCATTTTCCTACAAATAACTCATTTATCCTTAGACTTTAATTTGGGTCACAGACTGGAGAGTAATACTCCATTGTGTCTAAGAACCACATTTTCTTTTTCTTTTCTTTTTTTTTTTTTTTTTTTGCGGAACCAGGGATTGAATTCAGCCCCTTGTGCTTACAAGAGAAGTGCTTATTCCACTGAGCCATCTCCCCCAAGAACCACATTTCTTTGTCCATTCACCCTTTGATGGACCTACAGGCCACTGCCAAGAGGTAGTTGCTGTGAAATGTGCTGCCATAGACATGGTGTGCATGCATCAGTGTAATACGATGGCTTTCACTCTTTTAGGAAAATAGAAGGATTTGCTTGATTCTACCTACAACTGTCTGAATACCCATTGCACTCTATTCTAGATTGTTCTTAGAGCTAAACTTGATGAAATTATATATATATATATTACATTTGAGGATCAAAATTATTTCTGCTTTGGACTTTAAGCTTCTCATAGCAAGAAATATGCTCAAATGTTTGATTAAAATTTTTCCTGCAATTATAAAAATTTAGCGACGTTTTAAATTACTGACTCATTATGACTCTTCATAGATGAGAGAAAGCCTATAACTGTTGGAGAAAATATGAATTTTTAAAAAAGATATTTGATTAAATTGAACAGAAATGATCTATCATGTGCAAGGATCTGTGGAATAGACAAAATAAAGGTTCTTCTTATTGGAAATATTACAATTTGACTTAAAATGCTAGTACTACACATATTGATTCAAAGATGCACACTTTAACATCCCCCAAATTACAATTATTACAACTAATAGCATGACATAGCTTGATTGGCAGCATTTAAAGTTTGTAATAGTATATATAAAATTGTCTTACAGTTAATGTTTTCAGAGTCAGTGAAATATGGTAGCACCGGCAATCAGCAATTCTACCTGCCATTCCACTTGACAAGTGTATGCTGTGAATGATTGCAGGTTAGAAAATATGAATCTATACATAGTTCCCTTGGCTGAGCTTCGTACCTGGTCCTACCCACCTCACATTGTGTAAGTATCTCACTGGGTGAAAGTGATTCTGGGATTTAAAGATGCATCATGGCTAATAAGCTGCTTCCTAAATGCAGGCTGTTCAGCTCATTTGGCACTGGGTAGATGTAACAGACCTGTCTTACCATCGTGAAGGGAGCACTTGGCGTTCTAAATGAACTGAAAGATAACGCAAAGGGGCTTCTGCATAGTGCTTTTCAAATGCTAAGTTGACAATCAATGATCTTTTCCATGTTTTACAACTCAAAGGTCAGGTTAGATGAGCATTCAGTTTATAAAACAAGACAGTATGGCAAGCTACATTGGTAATGAAGTCTTTATGAAGTCCAGTTCACCTCCATATGTTTGGTTACTTAGAACAAATATCCAGTACCTATCCTGAACAAGGTGCTTACACAGTCTGCAAGAATATGCTAGAGGAGGCCAAGAAATATCATTCTGAATTTTTCTTTTACAGATGCTCCTTGAGATCATAATATTAAGTGAAAGAAATCAGACACACAGGCTTAACTAGGGCATGGGTTCTCATATGTGAGAAATGAAAAATATAAACAAAGAGCAAAGTAAAAGACAGATAATATAAAGCAGAGGGAAATGGAAAGGAAACCAAGAGATGGAGGGATAGGGGGTGAAACGGGTTGTGAAAAGATTTAAGATGTAATGTGTACACAGACCAACTCCCCTTGAAGAATGTCATCATTCTGTAGGCAAACATATACTAACAAAAAATAACAGTGAGAGAAAGAACTTTTGAAGTATAATAAACAAAGAATGTACAAATATTTGAGAAAATATAATTATTCATAATGTTAAATGAATTAATAGCATAATATTTATAGCAGTGTTTAGGATATTGTGGTAGCTAGATAATATTGTGTATTAAAAGAGACAGAAAGGAAGGAAAGGAAAACTATAGTAAATAAAACATGTGATAAATCCCTTAACAATAGTACCAAAGCCAGCCATGGTGATACATGCCTATAATTTCATTTCTTGGGAAGCTGAGGCAGGAGGGTCACTGTAAGTTCAAGGTCTAGCTAAAAATGAACTTAGAGCCAAGAGAAATTTTGAGCCAGGTCTATAGGGAACAATAGGGTTTTGTAAAGAGATAAAAGAGAAAGCATTTGTGATCCAAAGAGTATCAAAAGAAAATGTAAATTAGCTTGTCTTAACTCAGTGGATCATGTTTATTTGCTACAAGGAAGAGGCAGGGGATGGATAAAGACTGATGACCAAGGACATAAATGGAATTGATGGCAGAGCATGACTTGGGAAGAGGGAAGAGGGAAGAGGTCATGAGCTTCAGAACAAAGTAAAAGAGTTCATCTTAGACAAGAACAGTGGTAAGTGCTCCTTTGAGTCAGGGAGAAAGGATGGAGGAGGTATAGATGTGGATGAACTAATTTTGTGGGCCTGCTATTTAGAAGAGGGAATCTTTGGGATAGCTTCCCTGTGTTTGTGGAATAGGAAGATGAGGATTTCTGATGGTAAGGAAGGGGACAGAGCATGTGGTGTGGTGCTGAGTGGGCGAGGACTGATCAGAGTGACGATGCCTAGAAATAACTGCTCAGAGAACGAGAGAGAAAATTTAACAGAGACCATAAGGCAGAGTATTCCTGAGGAACACTCGAGGCCTATTTGAGATTGAGATATGGAAGTGGAGCTAGCAATACCTCTCGCTGTGGTGAGATTGTCTCAACCTCTCTTATGGGTAGAGCTGTAGGAGAGGAAGAGAAGGCTTGTAGGATGGTTACAGAGTTGAGCTGTCTCGGAAACTGTCATTCTACAGTGAAGGAAATGAAGTCATGAAGGTTAACACAGAGATGGAAATGCAAGGTCAGGAATTGCGGGATTTGAAGAAGTTCATGATTAAATTCAGTGGGAATGAGGGAGCAAGGTGGGTGGAAGTCCAGAAAGTAGAGTTTGTAGGGAGGAGAATAAACACCTTGGTGCTAAGGCCAATTAGGGTTCTAGTAATGAAAAGGGGCTTTTGGATAATGATAGACCACTAATTCAGCTCCTAAATCCTCAATACATCTTGAGAAGTACTGTGGAGGTCAACAGGCGATAACACAGGAGCCTGGAAAAAAATGATAGGAGAATAAATCAAACACTGAAGTAAAGGCGCATTTTCAAAACAGAATGGCAAGGATAAATAGCTGTAAGAAACCGTGGGAGGATGGAGAATGACATCCCAGTTTAGCTTTAGAGAACATGGGACATAATAGAACGAACATGTGAGAAGTATATAAAGAACGCAATTATTTTTAGGGAAGAGATGCCTTGGAAATTGGGTAGGTAGCTCTTTAGTGCTTTTTGGTTTTAAATATAGATTGCAGAATCAGATAAAATGGAATCAAGCCCGTTTTGTAGAGCTGAGTGAATTTGGATAATGCGGATTTGTTTTGCCTCAGTCCTCATATCTGTAAAATCAAAATAACAACAACACTTCATTACTCCATGGGTAAAATGCTGTGCTATTTTTTTTCTTACTGCATAATTCCGCCATCATTGGTTCCTTCACTCTTTCTTTCTTTTCCCTCAGGTTTTAATATTGAAGGGCTACAGGGCCCATATTTAATCTGTTTTATTTACCCTCCTTTCTTTGCTCCTACTTCTGTCCTACATGTTTTCTCCTTAGCCAGCCTCATGGTTTTAAATACCATCCATATCCTGATGACTTCTATCATTCATCTGTAATCCAGGCCTTGCTCTCACACTTTAGCCCCTAAATCCATCTGCCTGTTAGACCCCTCCATCTGCAAGCCTATCTGACACCTCCACCTTAGCAAGCCCCAAACTGAAATCGTGTTCTTGCCCTCCAACGTGCTCTGGCCATAGTCTACCCCATGTGGCTGATGGCCACTCCAGTGGGCTCCTCGGCTGGATCCTCTGAAGACATTTCTTTTGTTCTCTTCCCTCACACACACCAGGCACTGCTTGAATCCAGCCACCTCCCCCTCATGCTGCTCCTTGTCTCATGAATTTCCCCTATGCCCACTCCAATCTTTTCTTAGTTTAGCTTGAGTTTACCAAATAGATCTTTAAAATGTAAATCAGATCGTATCATTCCTCCACCACTCTACAAGGGATCTGTTTTCTCCCAGAAAACTACAGGCCTTGCAAAGACCTACAGGGCTATGTGAAGTCTGCACTCTCCTTACATTGCTAGTCTTAACGTTTTGGGTCTTTCTTTTTCACCCTGCTATGATCAAGAACAGCCTTCTTGTTCCTTGAAAAAATCATTTGAACTCTTCCTTCCAGGTCTTGCCCTAACAGTGTTTTGTAGGAATGTGCTTCCTTCACAGATCACTTCTTCTATTTGCTCATCTGCAAGTCTTTCTTCAAAGGAGATTATTTCAGTGTAGCCTTTGCTGTTTCCTTGGGTCTACAAGGCAGCACAATTATTCTACAAGGCATACCAATTATTCTTACTTTCACTGCTACTTTATATCTGTCTCTTAACTCTGTTTTCCTTTTTATCATCACTTCTTTCATACACATAACCTAATATGTAATATTACCTTCTTTCATACACATAACCTAATATGTGTAACCTAATAGATATTTCGCTATATCTATTCTTTGTCCCCTCTTCCATCAATGGACATTCTATGTTAGCATTGGTCTTCATTTGCTGTCTTCACTGACACATGTTGAGAAAAATCTGGCGTGCTTGGCCAAGGTGGAAACTCAGTAAGTCAAGGCATCAGTAAAGAGCATTTTGTATATGATGAATGTTATGCTAAGTACCCAATGAATGCTGCCTGTTATTTTATAGTTTTGGGAAAGCATGGCTAGAAAGATTTGAGCAAAAAAGATAGAAAGACTCATGGGCTGATATTAACTGGCAAGTGTATTATGACCTTAAAATAAACCCTAGCAGGCTATTGGTTTCTCGTTGAGAGCTCTTTGGAAGAAGGGACCTCAGGGACACAATACCTAGAAAATAATTTACCCAGTGATAATTATTACTAACACAAATGAGTCTTTTCCCACCCTGACTCACTCAATGGAGACTACTTTTAAGTAATTATCTTGGTTAAATTTTATTAATCTTTTGCCACTGAACAGAATGCTATACTCCATTGGAGGGCCCTGCTCAGCATGGAGGGTTTAAAGTTCTCGGGGGAGTGTTTGAATGAGAATTGAATTTGATAGCAGGATTTATTTAGGAGTGGTTCACATTTTCCTTAACTATTTCTTTTTTTTTTTTACATCTTGCATGTTTAGGCAATTAGTGACTTTAGGAGAAAATGGCAAAATTTTAGTTCATAGAATAAACGGTTTTCATAGAAAACTATTTCAGTGAGTTTTTATGCCTTTTGGATTTTTGATGCTTCACATTCTTTTTTTATTAATAATTTTATTGAGAAACAAATAGTAGTGAGACAGTTTCAGAATCAATTAGTAGGACAGTTTTGATAACAAATACATTGCATATTGTTGTCTTAATGGTTATTCACTGTACAAGATGCAGACACAATACCCAGTCCATAAACACTATTAGAACAAATCTTTTTATTCATTGAATTAATAAAATGTAGCTGTATATCTATCCTAATTATTTTGAATATACAGATACAAAACTGTCATTCATTTGTATTCCTTTTTTTGTTTAGTTTTGTCAGAGAAGGATATTCCATTGTCATCTAAATAGTGCAGGTAAGTGAATTCAGCAAAACATTCCAATATAGTCCAGTAGTCCATAATAGTAGTGGGTTGTCCTTAGGACTGGTAATGTCAGAAGTTGTTCACTAGAGCATTTTACAGCTCAGTATATTAATATGGCTTTACTTTTTATACCTCGTTTTTATATTTTTTTTGCTAGATTGTTAAGAACAAGTTAAAGCAAGACATATTTAATAAGACATGTAACTTTTGTATCTTATAAAGTAGGTCAAGTCCCCTCAGGATTTATCCTGAAACCCTGTACCACAGTATATAAATCCTTTGTCAGTGTCAGCCATGTGGATGAGTCATGACCATGGCTTGACCAACTTGCTCTCTGTGAAAGCCTGAGAGAATGTTTTCTCTCTGTGTGACTCTCCTCAGCACACTCTACATCACTGATCACATTCCTCTATAACCCCATAATCTCCTTGATCAGAAAATTTGGGACACAACTGAGTTACATGATGTTACATCATAGGTTCTCCTATGTTCTGAGTCTTCCCTGACTTTGAAAAGCTAGGGACAAATTTTTAGCTTTCCTTGCAGCCCTTCTTTTTCTCTAATTTTTGGTCTGCAAAATTAGGTTGTTAACTCTCCAGAAGAGAAGTTTATTATTAACCTACAGCATATTCAGTGGGGTTTAACCTAACTATCTGAATATCAAACATTGTAGGCATAACGTGGAACAGGTGTTTTCCATCTAGTATTGCTATGTTAAACTAATCCATATGGAATATGAAGAAAAAATAAAAAAAAATTATTTAAAAAAATGAATAAGTACATATTTTTACAGAGAAATTTAGAAATCTAACCATATACAGCATTATAGCAGGACAGTCCTATGACATTTAATTTTCTTATCTGTTTTTCTCATTTATTATCTTTTCTTTTAAGCAAACATTTACTTGAGGGACAGTATGGTAATAATTGGTTGGCCATGACAAGCAGCACATATTTAGAAGGCCAGAATGACAGGCATTCCAAACATGACCCTACGATTACACATTGCTATCTTCAGTGCAGTTGATTATATATGTATCAGCGTATATAGTTAGTTAGTCAGGGTGAGAATCCTACTAATCAACTGCTAGTTTCAAAAACCTGAAAATGTTTCTCAGGATCATTGCCTTACCCATCTTGTACATATAAATGTATGGATTTGCCCCTGCCCTGTTTCCCAGCTTTTCTCCTTGTGCTCTCTTTGTTGTCCAATCCTCAAGTTCTTTTAATTGTGTTATACCTTTCTATTTATATTTCCACTTTTGAGTTCTTATACTACGGAGACTATATGATATTTACACATGTGGATCTGGTTTATTTCACTTATGAGTATATGTTCAAGTGGCATCCACTTCAATATAAATGCTTCAAGTTTATCATTCTTTATAGGTCAGTAATACTCCATTGTATAAAAATACCACATCTTTTTCATCCATTCCTCAGGTGATGGGCATCTTGGTTGGTTCCAAGATTTGGGTATCACAAATTATGCTGCTATAAACATAGATACACATATATCACTATGATATGATGTTTTTAGTTCCTCCAGAAAAATTCCCAGTAGGGGCTTGAATGGGATTTCCAGTCCTAGATTTTAAGGAGTCTCCACACTGATCTTGATAATGGTTTCACCAGGTTACATTCCCAACAGCAGTAGAGAAGGGTTCCTTTTCCCCCACATCCTCTCCAACATTTGTTGTTAGTTGATTTGTTTATGATAGCCATTCTTTCTGGGATGAGATGGTATCTGAGTGTTGTTTTAATTTGAATTTCATGGATGGCTAGTGATGTGGAGAATTTTTTCATATGTTCATCTTCTTCTTTAATTTCGTCCTCTGAGAAGTATGTGTTCCTCTTGGATGCCCATTTCTGGATTGGGTCTTTAACTTTTGGGGCCTTAATGTTTTGTAGTTCTTTATAAATTCTAGAGAGCACACCTTTGAGTGCTTATTTGTCATGATTTTCTCAAAATTTGTTGGTTTTCTTTTCACTTTCTGGTAATTTCTTTTGACATGCAAAAACTTCTCAATAAGAGGAGATCCCAGTTGTTAATTCGTTCAAGTATTACCTGTGTGATTTGATTTTTGTTCATGAATTCTTTGCCTACCCCTATGTCTTCAAGATTTCCAACTGCTTTCTATTCCAGGAGATTTAGTATTTCTGTTTTAATGTTCAGATCATAAATCCATTTTGACTTTAGCTTAGTGCATGATGAATGACCTGGGTTAAGCTTTAGTTTTGGCATTTTCTATCACCATTTGTTAAAGAGGCTATCTTTCTTGTAGTAAGCGTGTTTGGCCCCTTTATCAAGGATTATGTGGCTGAGTGTGTTTGTAGAGGCTTCTAATCTTCTAATCTATTCCATTGATCCTCAGGTCTATTTTGTTGTCAGTACCATGCTGATTTTATCACATTAGCTTTGTAGTATAATTTCAAGTCAAGAATTTTAATGCCTCCTGCTTTGTCTTTGTTGCCCAGGATTGTCTTCGCTTTTCTAGGTCTTTTCTGGTTCCAAATAAATTTTAGGAATGTCTTCTCTAATTCTGTGAGGTATGTTGGTGGTAGTTTGATAGGGATTGCATTAAATCTGTAAAGCAATTTTGGGAGTATGGCCATCTTCATAATATTGGTTCTTCCTATCCAGGAGCATGGTATATCTTTCCATTTTCTGAAATCCTCTACAATCTCTTTTTTCAGAGTGCTGTAATTTTCCTGGAAAAGATCTTTGACTTCTTTAGTTAGATGAATTTCAAGGTATTTCATTTTCCTCAGTGCTATGTAAAAGGTATTTTTTGTCTAATTTTCCTCTCAGTGTATTTGTCAACTGTGTAGAGTAATGCTATTGACTTTCGGGTACTGACTTTGTGTCCTGTTTTGCTGCTGAATTTGTGTGTCAATTCCAGTAGCTTCTTTTTTGGATGTTCCAAGTAAAGTATCATGTTATCTGCAAATAGTGATAATTTAAATTATTCTTTACCTATTCTTATTCCTTTCATTTTTGTCTCTTGTCTAATGGCTCTAGCTAATGATTCCAGGACTATATTGAATAGGAGGAGTGATAGAGGACAACCTTGTCTTGTAGCAGATCTGTGAGTAAAAAATTTCACTTTTTCTCCATTTAGAATTATATTACCCATTGTGTTGCCATAGATGGATTTTATCAGATTGAAGTAGATGCCTTATATTCCAATTTTCTGTAGGACTTTGAACATGAATGAGTGTTGAACTTTGTCAAATGTTTTTTCTGTATCAACTGAGATGATCATGTGGTTGTTAGATTTGGCTCTATTGATATAGTGTATTGCATTTATAGATTTGCATCTATTGAATCATCCTTGCATCCCTGGGATGAATCTTACCTGGTCACGGTGTATAATCTTTTTGATGATTTCCTGTATTCTCTTTGTGAGGATTTCATTGACGATTTTTGCATCTATGTTCATGAGGGAGATTGGCCTGTAGTTAGTTCTCTTTTTTAGTTGTGTCTTTCCCTGGTTTTGATATCAGTATAATACTTGCCTCCAGGAATGATTTTGGGCAGATTGCTTCCTTTTCAATTTCATTGAAGATTTTGAGGAGTATAGTGACTACATCTTTCATAAATTTCTTGTAGAATTCAACTGTGAATCCATCAGGACCTGGACCTTTCTTTGTAGGTAGGTCTGTTATTACATTTTGTATTTCATTGTCTGTTATTGGGGTTGTTGAGAATTGTTATATCTTCTTGATTCAGTTTTGCTAATTTGTACCTTTCTAGCAATCTGTCTTCTCTTGTGTGAGAGTAAAGATTCTCAAAGTAACTATTGACAATTTTCTGAATTTCCCCTTTGTGTCTGTGGTAGTGTAACATTCATTCTTTGTATTTGAATTTTTTCTTTCCTCTTTTTGATGACATTAGCTAAGAGCTTGTCAATTTTATTTAATCTTTCAAAGAACCACCTTTTTGATTTGTTAATTCTTTGAACTGTTTTCTTTGTCTCAATTTAATTTATTTCTGCTCTAATCTTTATGATTTCTTCCCTTCTTTGGGCTCTGGATTTGCTTTGCTCTTCCTTTTCTAGATGTTGGAGGTGCAGCGTTAGGGTATTCATTTGTTCCCATTCTGTTTTCCTAATGTGTGCATTTACAGCTATGAATTTCCCTCAGAGAATTGCTTTCTTGGCATCCCATAAATTCCAGTAAGTTTTGGTTGAATTTTCATTGAATTGTAGATATTGTTGAATTTATTGCTTAATTTCATCTATGACCCATTGAGTAGGTTGTTGTTTAATTTCCATGTGTTTAGCAGGTTTTTGTGGTCTCTTTTGTTGTTTATTTCTGGTTTCATTGTACTGTGGTTAGATAATATGTACTGGATAATTTCTGTTTTTTGCGTATACTTACATATGACCTATGGACCTATATGTGGTCTATTTCAGAAAATGACCCATGTGCAAGTGAAAGAAATGTACATTCAGCTGTCATTGGGTGGAACACTCTGTATATGTCCACCAGGTCCATTTGTTCCTAGCTCTGGTTCAGTTCTGCTACTTTTTTGTTAATTTTTTCTCTGGTTGACCTCTGTTGTTGGGATAAGGTGTGTTAAGGTCTCCTGTTAAGATTGTGGTATTGGATATTAGATTTTTCATGTCTGTTAGGATTTGTCTTATATAGTTGGGTGCTCCTGTGTTTGGTGCATACATATTCATGAGTGTTACCTCTTCCTCTTGAATATTTCCCCTAACCAATATATAGTGGACTTCTTTATTTCATTTGATCCTTCTTGGTTTGAAGTTGAGACTATCTGAGAACAGGATTGCTGCCCCTGCTTTTTTCTAAGGTCCTGGGGCATGTAGTATTGTTTTCTATCCTTTGACTTTAAGCCTATGAATGTCTTTTTGAGTTAAGTGTGTTTCTTGTATACAGCATATTGTTGGATTTTGTTTCCTAATCCGCTGTGCCAATTTATTTCTTTTAATTGGTAATCTGAGTCCACTTACAGTGACGGTTATAATTGAGATATATTGATTTATGCTTGTCATGTTATTTACCTGCTGTTTACTCTTTTTGGTCCTGTGTTTAATTGTTTGCCATATTTAGTGGGGTTCCTTCTATTCTCATTCGTGGAATTGTGATCATTTTGTTCTGTCTCTAGAACATTTTTCAGTAGTATGTGTAGGGTTGGCTTTGTCATGATGAAATTCTTTAGTTGTCCTTTGTCATGAAAGTATTTCGTTTCTCCATCAGACTTGAAAGAGAGTTTTGCAGGGTATAGTAGTCTGGCTGGAATTTGTTTTCATTCAGGATTTGAAATATTCTGCTCCATGCTCTTCTTGTCTTCATGGTTTGTGAAGAGAAGTCAGCCATTATTTTGATTAGGTTTTCCTTTAAATGTGACCTGTTTCTTTTCTCTAGTGGCTTTCAGTATATTTTTATTGTGCTGGATTTCTGGGATCTTGACTATCCTATGTCTCAGTGTATTTTTAATTGGGTTGAAATTATTTGGCGTTCTGTGTGCTTCAGTTACCTGAATGTGAGATTGTTTCCTCATATTCGTGAAGTTTTCTGATATAATGTCTGCCCATATTCATTTTATATCATTTGTATTGACTCCTTCTTTCTCATTGATGCCTATTACACTCATATTGTTCAGAACTATGCATCATCTTACAGGTGATGAATTATTTTTTCCTGCATCCTAGTTGTTTTTAAGAGATCTTCTCTTACCTTTTCACTAGCTGCCCCAGCATCTTCAAGACCTGAAGCTCTATCTTCATTTTCAGTCAAATGGTTTTACAAGCTTGTGATTGAAAATTTAAGTTCCTCTATATCTCTGACTTTGTTTCATGTGATCTGTTTTTTCCTGTATTGCTCATTCAAGGAATCCTCTATTTTTTTTTAATCAGTGTCTTCTTGAGAAGCATTTATTAATTCTTGTGCTTCAGAGATTATCTCTGATCTGATTTCCTCTATATGTTTCTGCATTGAATTCTTCACAAGCTATTGATTCAGGGGCTTCTTCTTTTATTTTGCAGACTAATTCTGATCTAGTTCTTCTATACCTTTATGCTGTTGTTTCTTTACTTCAGATGCTATTAATTCAGACATTTCAGCTGCCCTAGTTTCCTCTACAGTTGTTCTGGGTGGGCTCAGAACCTGAGTTTACATTTTGCTTCTTCTCTTTGTCATTTTGTATTGCACTGTCCTCTGAATTTGGTGTAGAACTTTGGTGCAGTTATAACCTTAGCACCTACTGATATTCAGGTACAGATCTACAGTGTTTGAATTTATCTCGTTGTGCCTTGCTTGGGTCTGGCTGCTGTGCTGAGCTCCTTCTTGCTGTAGCCCTTGGAGGTGAAGCTGTTGTATTCCTCTGGCAAGATGTTTTGCTCTTGGATTAGCTGCGTGCTTCTGGCCCCTAGTCTGTCTGCAAGGATTTCAGCTGCAGAGTTTCACCCAAGGCCTGTATTCCAGGCCTTGGCTGGGTCTGGTGGGGTCCAGGGGACACAGGAGAGTGCAGAAGCTCTCCTACACACTCACTAGGCCTGGCCCTGGGTGGTCTGGAGGGTTCCCAAGAGTGTAGAGTTCAGTTTTGAGCTGCTCTTGAGGGGTGGAGGAGTTCTAAGAGTGCGGTGAAAGGTCTCACTCATGTGGTGGCCTAGTCTTGGTCCGGAGGGGTCCAGCATGTGCAGGGGAGCACAGAAGCTCTTTTGCACACTTGCAGGGCCTAGGCTTGGGCGAGTCTGTGATGCTTCACATTCTTAAACTGTCCACTACTTTACTGAAGTTGCTTAATTGCTATGCTGGGCTGGAGAGTTTTATGGTAGACCCACTGATATGGGCAGACTTTAAAAAATAAAATTAACCTTTCATTTTACTGAAATATATCATACTCATGATAGAAAATGTTAAAAACTCAGGAAAAGAAAAAAAATAGCTCTTATCAGAAGAAAAACAGTTAATTGGTGGGTAATTTTAGCTTGCATTATTTCAAAAATTAGATAGATTTCCTTTGCAACTTGTTCATTAGGTATCAAAACAATTTAATGTCCACAAGGCAGTGATTCCTAACCAGTTCTTTCACAGGGACACTTCTGAGAGTCTAATAAAATCATTAGATTTCCTTCCCTAAGTCTTTGTATCTATACACAAAAAATATATGTTTATTATTAGGGATGACATGGACAATGCCAATGTCATCATGTCCTATGAATTCTAGGTTAAAATCCTCCATGCTTAGTGGAGGATTTCTTTTTAAAAATTTAATGACTTATGAGTGATTAAAGTATGGTTCCATAACGGTCCCATTTTATAGCAGCAACTATCTCCTTAGCACTTAATTAATTAATTAATTAATTTGTTACAAGGTCTCGCTATGTAGCTGAGACTCATAGTAATCCTCCTGTCTCAGCCTCCCTAGCACTGGGATTACAGGTGTGCATCATGATGCCTGGTTTCATTGGCCAGTAGCGTGTGCCTGGGGTTCCAGGGCTGGCATGCCATACAGTACCAGCAATCAAACCCACGTCCTTGCAGTCACCAGGCAGATGTCTAGATCACTATCTCCCTAGCCCTAGCATTCTCTTTATCCCCCTGTTCTGATAATACTGTCCAAACTTCTTAATGAGGCCAGGTGAGTCTAGATACGACTCGGATTATGCTAAGAGGGATACCTGGTATTAGAATAGCTCAAGTGACTTAGATAGAGAATGACATTTTCTGGAATACTTAAAGCAATTTTTGTATCTGGAGGAGTAATTTCTTTTCCACCATAATCACCTTGGGAGATTTCATTTTAACTATGACTATATCATGGTTTAAAATAGGTTTGAGTTCCTCTCTGGACTTGTCTTTGAATGATATTTAGGAGTTACATAAGAAAGTTACATTATCAAAGCAGATGGGTGAGGGGGCTGGGGAGATGGCTCAGTGGAATAAGCGCTTCCCTGGAAAGTACAAGGGCCTGAGTTCAATCCCCAGTTCTACCAAAAAAGAAAACAAACAAACAAATAAACAAACAAAAATAAACAAAGTAGGTGGGTGAAAAGGACATAAAATCCTACCTAAAGCACATAAGCACAACATGAATATTTTCACCCACATTACCCAAAATCATCAGTTGTTCAAATACAGGCGAGCAGAGAGGCTCAGACTTCATCAGGATCCAGCTGCTCTCTGGGACCCCCTTCATTTTTTTTGTTAGTTTCATTCTCAGACAGGCTTTTACTGTGTAGTGGCAAAGGTGATTATAGCATCCTTTCAGCCTGTTGTCCTGCAGAAGCAGAGAACATCATTTTTGTGATTCTCAGATAAGTTCCAAGACTTAGGCTATATGCAAACACTGAAACTATCCCTGTGGAGAAGGATACACAAATAATTTTTGGTTTAGTTCTGGAGCATATGCTTTTCCATGGGGCCCTATTTATACCAGAAGATATGAATCAACGGTGAGGGAAGAAAAATAACAGTAAAACGTATAAGACTGTTGCCAAAAGAAAAATGAAAGGACACTGACAATATACACTCTAAATATGAATCATTTATAGTCACAACTTATTTACAAACACCTACCTTTTCCACCAGACATGATAACCTTTGGTAACAATGAAGATAATAATTTACTGTCACAGAAGTAGCTCAAAGAATGTCTTTCAGACTGTAACATTCATTTCAAGAGAAAGAGATGTCAGAATTATCATTTAGTCAGAGACATTATCCTTTAATTTAAATAAGATGAAATAAATAATAATGAAGAAATGACAAAATAGCACGTATTTACTTTTACTTACATTCTTCAAGGATTTCTCTTTAAAAAAGAGATCATGGATTTCTCAAGGGAGTGTCTACAACATTGAATTATAAACAAAATGCCAACGTAGCGAATGAATTAAACTTTAGTTTAAAATATACTAAAGTATGAATTCCTGGGAATGTTCTTGGAGGTTTAAAAATTATATACCGTCAGTGTTACTGTTTACATTTGATGTGTTACTGGTTACATTTGATGTGTGTAAGCTTAATTATCATGGGATTTATATAAACTTCATTTAGCTTATATTTATCCATTGATTTAGAAATTTCTGAGATTACTGAATGTCACAGTTTGGATCTTGAGTACTCTCCATAAGGCCCAGGTGTCATTGTTCGTTTACCAGCGTATGGCATGACTGATAGATGGTGGAATCTTCTGGAAGCGGGAGCTAGTGGCAGGAATTTGTGTTTGCCATGAGGGTAGCCCCTAAACAGATATTGGGAACTTCACTCTTTCCTGACCTGTTTTTCTTTTGCCAGTTGTGGTTTGAGCTGACTTGTTCGGCTGTGCACTCCGTGTTTTGATGTTTTGCCTGATCAAGAGATGAAAGATAAAAACTTCTGCAACTGAGGAAAAAAATAAAGCTCTCTTCCTTTTCTGTTAATGTCTCAGGTATTTTGTCACAGTAATAGAAACACAACGTGCTAAAACCATTATATAAAATTACTGATTTATCTTCTGTCTCCACTGATTTACAATTTAGAGATTAAGACTATATAT
>PVKA01033226.1:0-24588 GCA_004027165.1 Ctenomys sociabilis | reverse complement strand
GTCTTAAATTCTACCTTACTGTCTACACTAACTGCTGACTATTAGAATAATCATGTTTTACAGAAAATAGATCTTTCTCAGCATTTCTTTGTCTTTATTTGATGGGTATAGTAGTCTTTACCTGGTTTCAAAATGCTCCCTAAGTTTTCACTTCAAGTTATAGAAAGACACACTATTTCACAAAATTTTCCAATGGATAGTTACAGTCATTTAAGTTTTCCCACATATTCATGCATATTACTTTAAATGGGCTATGTGTAGCATTTTAGGTAAAACAAACAGAAGCTGCAGTCATATTATGACTTATATTTAAAATGTCCCTATGAAGTTTCATGTGCTTGGAAACTGATTGGTCCTAGGGCACCAATGAGTTCATAGCTGAATGTGACTTGTCCCCACAGAGCTTGCTCAGAAGGACCACTGGCAGCATAGCTGGGAAGGGCGTATTCTTGTCCCTGTTTTCTGTCTCAGTTTACTGGCAGCCATGCTGTGAATAGCTTCTCTCTGCCATGCTTTTCCACCACGCCATTTCTAGCTTGGTGTTAACCACAGATGCAATCTACTGAGTTAGTGAGCTAAAATGAACCTATGTTCCTTTCATTTGTGTGTAGTATTTTACCTCGAGGGGTGAGATAGTGACTAATACACTTAGAAAAATATGCTTAGCTAGAGGTTAGATTCCTCTTATGACGTGATAGAAACACAGCTGTGCTTTGAGTAAAATAGTATCAATACTGGGTGGCCAGCCCATTCAATTGTAGTGTGCAAAGATCTCTTTGTAAAGCTCGCTTAGGATTTGTAAAGACTTCTGTTTCAAAATTTCTTAATAGTTGCTGATAATGATAATGTGAGAGACAAGAAGGGCAAACCCCATTTCATTTATTTTTGGTTAAATAAATGAAGAATATTTTTCTCAATAGTTTAGAAATATGTATTATTTTTATCTGAAAATTGTGCTTCTTAATAGATATGCATAAACAGCATTTTTCATCATAATTGTGAAATATATAAAGTAATCTTTGGAGGCACTTTTCTATTGGTACTTATGATTTCCTTGACCTGAACAAGATAGATAAGCTAATTGACAAATTTATTCAAAGGTTAAAATATTTGTTTTGGAGACTTTCTGTTCCAAATCTCAAATCTATGATCATATTCAAATTATAGGAGAAAATACGACAAAGAATTGCAATTGTCCTCTAATTTAACTTGGTCTGCCAGTTTGTCTTTTTTCTACTTTCATGCTGTGTGTCTATGCATGCGAAAAAAAAATCTTTATGGAATATGTATCTCAGGAAATTATTTGAAAACAACTGTAATTGCTGGAGGTATTATTATACTTGGAATTTAATTTATTCCCCTCTGGTTTTTTTACCACAGCACATAATGTGGCTGGAAGTACTTTATAAAACTTAATGTGTTTAAAGAATCTCTAATGATGTTAATTAAGTTTGATCTTGCCTCCAGGATAGGACAAGCATGTAAAAATTATTTTTTTGAATCCACCTGTGTGACAGCTTTTCTCCACATTAGGTAGCATCCCAAAGTTAAGAGAAAATGTTACTAACTTTACCATATCCTTTTTTGTGAGAGAATTATTAGCTTCCCTTCAGGTATTAATAGTTCTGCACAGCACAGAAATATAAATTACTTTTCTCACTTTTCAGTGTCATTGACACTCATCGACAGATTTAATGATATGAGTATTTACATGTGCAGCACTGCAGTAGGTAGGAAGGGTAAGAAAAGGGAGGGAAGCATGGAGTTAAGGTGAATTTCGTGAGGAAAGGGTAATGATGTCTTCATCTTCACTGCTGTACAGTGAGGACCACAGTCTATGCCTAGAAGATGTTCACTGAATGTCGAATACGCTGGATAAAAGAGGGAATCCACGGCGAGTGCAATGGGCAATGGATCTAAGAAAAATGCACAATGAACTGTAGCCCAGCACGAACATAAAAATACGTGTCTTTAAAAGGTGCAAAGTGACATGAGTGTTCAAAGGATGCGGAGTAAAGATCGAGGTGCTGGCAGATTTGGTGTCCTTGACTGCTTGCTCCACCTTCCTTGTTACACCACAATGGATCAGTGGTGCTACCTACAGCCTCTTTTGTAACAGTGCTCATTGCATTCATGGATGTGGAAAGCTCAGCGTTCAAATCCTTTTCTTAAATACCTTTTAATACAGTCATACTAGTGTCTTAGCTATTTTTTTTTTAACTGAGACAAAATATCATACACTTTTAATTTAAAGGAAGATAAGTTTGTTTCCATAGTCAGCTTGCTCCAAAGTATGGCAGATGGACAGTGGGGCATCACAGAGGAGAAGCAACTCATGGCAGAGAACTGGAATGAAGCAGCAAAGAGCAAGTAGGGGCCTGCCTTTATCTTTTATCCGATAGAGACTACACCTCTTTGGGGAGGTGCCATTCCCATCTAGGGTGGGGCTTTTGCACTTGGAAAATTTATTCAGCAGTACCTAGAACTATGCTGATCCAACCAGTGGATTTAATTCTGTTAGACGTAGCCAGCTCTGAAGAGCCTCACTTACTAGCATGCAAGGCTTTGGGGAGACATCCAGATATAAGTTGTAAGAAATGGGTGTTAGAATCCAACATGAATATTGGATTCAAACATGAATACTCAAATAATTAAAACAGTAGAAACAGTTTGGCTAGACAGAAATCACACAAAACAAGGCACACAGTCCAGAATGCATGGGAGACGTTGGGTTAAAAGTGATTGTGTTAGGGTTAAAAGTGATTGAAGTACAAGTAGAAACAACATGGGACATTTTAGATTTAACAATCTCTAATATAATCAGAAAAAAGGAGTAATTTAGAATATTTAATCTTTTGTGGGACTGACAACATATTATAGAATATAGTACTTTAATAAATTTTCAAATAAGCAATAAAAACTAATCACTTCAGTAGCTGTTCCATATTAAAAAGCCATAGTTTTCAAGTAAGTTCCTTAATTCATGCAGGTAGTTGTTTCAGAACAAAGGACACAACTTTAGTAATCCTTTTGAAAGGCACAGAAAAGTATTATCTTGTGTTGTTGGTCTTACTATGTGCAAATGGATCAAATTTTGACAAATTTATATCTTCTCAAAGTTAAAATTAGTTCATTAATTATTTTGCTTCTTAACATGACACTATCAAAATAACGGATAATAAAGTTGATTGTAAACAATTATGGGTATCATATACTTTGCTGATAAACTCTGAAGTCTTTTTTCTTGTTTATTCATTATTTTTAATATATTGCATTTTGCATTAATTTTTGACTATTGCTCTTTTAGGGAATGGATAGAGGTTTTCTTCAACACTTGCATTTCTAATTTATGATGATGCTGTTATATGGCTACTCAAATTTGCAGAAGAAAATCATAATGAAAGGAAGCAGATGTGCACTGCTCAAGTATAACTATGTGATACTACTACCAAAATACCTATCTTCTGCATCAATAAGAAAATCTTCATTTCTGCTTTTCTCTGTATACGTGGGACTATCTTATGTACATTATTCATCACAGGAAAGAAAATGTTTGAGAGAATATTGCAAAAAGATTAGTGTGATATCAAATGAATAGTTGGGAAATTAACTCAAAATAATTGAGCAGTTGCTATTTCCCCATATTACTAGAAAGTAAAACTTTTTTGCTAGATGTTTGTAGGCCAGATTCTAGGAAGTTCATGAACTATGATTCAGATAATAATGTATAATACTCCACTGAAAAGAAAGTACTGTGTCAAATATGTGTAACAGAATATTTAAGAAGTATTTTAATGAGCTATTTCCTCCAGATATTGATAAAATTTATTAAGAAGTGTTTTAATATAATAATAAAATTTATACTTACTATTTTTTAAAACCTTACTTGAATAAGAGCATTTTGATTTGCAGTGAATGTCTGATTTCTGTTTGGTGAAGTTGGGTTGACAATCTTCTCAGTAACATTTCCTAAAGGAATGTGGTTCCTCTTATCATCATGTATGGGCAGTATAGTGCAAAACATAAAATTTTCCTCTATTGAATTATCAATAAACATTTTTTTATCTTTAAAGTGGACTCCTCCACTTTGACTGGTTCTCTGATATGGACAGAATATACTATAATTCAATTCAGTCTGGGTATTATCTATTGGAATTAGAGCCAGAGCCCACAGGGTAAGGGTACAATCCCACAAAACTGCTCCCACTTCCTTGTAGGGATAGAAATTACAAATCTAGGCTTTCAGTGCTTCAGACTTAACCTAAAATTTGGGAGTGATCTGCTCCACAGGTCCAACCACCAGTGAATAGATCATAGAACTCAGGGACACACTTTGTTTCTATTTGCTAATTATATAGAGAGAATATTATAACACATGAACAATAAGACAAAACCCTCATGGAAAGGGTACCACACTTTTAATGCCTTCCTTGGGGCATTATCTTTTCTACATCTCCACAAGTTCAGCCACTTTAAAAACTCTTTGTATTTGGTCAGTTTCTTAAAGACAGGAAGGCCTTGCTTCTGACTGCATGCTGAACAAGCCACCAAGTTTTTGTGCCAAGAAACATTTATTTAACTTGAGCAAGGTTGTCATTATTTTATGAAATCAATAGAATACTCATCATTCTGGCAAAAGTAGTATTTTCTTTGAGACCACTGACTAGTGATAATAATTTTACCAGTTTAGATAAAAAACTCATTTCTAATCATATGAAAAATGAAACTTATATGAATTTCATTGAAAAAAAAAGCCCTCTAATACAGTTCAACTAAAATATTATTGGATATTACTCTAAAAGATAGGATTGTATTTGCTAATGAAAACCAAAGGGACAGAAAACTGTATTATATAATACTAGTACAACATTTTACATTATATCACTATCATGAATGATTATTAAAATTAGTATATTTAGAATTTTTAAAAAATCTATTAAAAGAAACCAAGGTGTTAATGATTAGTCAGCTTAAAACATATTAAACAATGATTATTGAAACTTTCCTTTTAAAGATTTCTTCGCCCAGGATGGTCCTACCAATGACTATCTGAGGCTCTAGACAGGTAGTAGTGCATCCCCACAAGAGCATAAAATCTGATATCTTTACATGAATTTTAACTATATTTTTTATGACTTGAGCAGATGGCTGATATCGTGTCATCCACATGTTGCTTGTTTTAAGTGAGTACAGAATGCAAGGATTGTTGGATCATGAAGTTTTTCCACCCAGATTTCAGAAGAAGGCCTGGAAGGCAAAGCAATGTGCCCCTGAGACGGGGATAGTACATGAGGTTGAAACACTGAAGTTAAAAGTACAGTGGGGACTACAGAAAGTCACCAGGAAGCCAGGAACATGGAGCAACTGCTGAGGAGATCTAGAGGCAGTGAGCAAAATCACTTGAGAGGGAAGCCATGAAAGCCACAGCTGGCAATGTTGTACAGACGGGGCAGCCCGCCTGCGCTGGGTGATGGACAGGGGGCTTTGCAGTTTAATGCTTGTCTTGCTGACTTTGTTCTTATATAGGTCTTATTTCTTTCTGTGTGTCTATGTTTCTGTTTTGTAATGGAAATATTTATCCTGTACTATTGTATGTTGGAAATGATTATTAATTTTTATTTTTATTTTCTCAGATGCTTCCAGCTAGGAGTCTGCACTGAATCTCAGAGAGGACATGGGGCTTGGACTTTGTAGTAATTCTGGATCTATGAAAACTTTGGCAATATTTAGAGATGGGCTAGTTGCATTTTGTACAAAGAGATGGACCTAAGTATTTTGGTGGCCAGGAGTGGAACCTCATAATTTGGATCAAAAATACCCTCCAGTGTCTTCTTTGGGAGGTAATTATATGTTGGGGCATGACAGTGGACTTGCTATTAGAAGGTGGGTCTGGTTGAAGAAGGGCCACTGAAAGCATGGCCTGGGGTTTATCTGGGTTTGTTCCCCAGATCTTCCTTTCCTTTTGCTTCCTGGACAGCATGACACGAGCAGCTTCATTCAATCAGATTTTCCACTGTGCCGTTTCTGCCTTGGAGCCATGTGACCATGGATTAAGCCACATCCACTAGAAACCTTTCCTCCTTTAAGTTGTGGGTATAGGGTATTTTATCCTAGTGTTGAGGTAAGTGATTAAGACAGAACTACAGGATACACACTTAACAAGAGAAAGCTGTGCAGGGCAGGGTACAGTGCAGAGCCGACTGTGTTCTGTACCAGTCACGACAAAGGCAGCTCAGTCCTAAGCCACATGCATTAGATGTTAGCAGTTGTGCTTGTGCCAGCTGGTCAGCGAAACACAGGGATGATACTGTTTCAACCTTATCACAGTTTTGTGTGCTGCTGAAGGAAGGTGTTTATTGTTTTTAATCAGATATGTAAGTTTTCTTGTTTGATTGTTAAACTTTACCTGATTGTATGATTTTAAAAATAATTTATGAGTTAAAAAGGTAACAAGACCAAGTTTTTGTTACTTATGTACATTAGATATATTATACATTATAGGTGTAGCCCAAGACAACTTCTTTTCACTTAATGTGGTGCAAGCAAGCTGGAGATCAGTCATGTTCTAAGACCTGGTATCGACCCCTGCTTGTGGTCCAACAGATGCTGTATTGCCTTCTGTATTATGGCTTTTTGTTGCTCTTGAAAATTTGTATTACTAATGTAACTTTAACTTTAAGAACTCATCACATGCCTCAGGTATGTAGCATCTAATACCAGGCACTCTCTGAAGATGTAGTAGATGCTTATTGATTACTCATAAACTTCTAGAGACTAAAATGTTTTATTGTTGTGGATTATTTTTATTATTATGGATAAAATCTCAGCACAGAACAACAGTATTTAGAGACTGCAATCTAAATTAGGTTTCAGCTAATATCATTAAACTTTACCATGTGTCACAGTGTCTCTTTGGATTATAAGAGAGAAAAAATTTACTATGATGAATGAAATCTGCGCCTCCTTTCAGTGGCACGTATTTCCAGAATCTGTGGCTGGCCTGTCAGAATAAGTCTTATTTCTTCACAACACTCAGATTCTGTCACAGCTTTGTAATAATCAAGTGGTGCTATGTTACTGCAACTTGTGAAGAACTCCTACATTCCAAAAAGGAGCCAATTATTTTTAAATGCTTTATTTCTGTAGCATATTTTGCTTTAAAAGATCCTTCCTATTGGGCTGTATCATTGACACAGCAGTTATATATCTTAGAGTGATCTGGGAATGAGAGTGAGACAAAGAGTTTAAATGGCAGCTCCCTTCATAGTGGATAGCTCCCTGAAGTTCTATGCGGTTTCTTACTGTCTCTCACAAATGGTTTAGGCTGCATTTTCTTTACTGGATAATATGACAGAAGCCTTCCTTTCTCTGAATACAAAAAAGGCTACTTAAATGAAATACCTATAAAAGAAGAAACTTTTCTTCCCTGAGTTTTGTTGGTATAATATTTTTATTTTTACTTTTTATTGGGTTCATAGAGAGGCCTGTGCAGTTTTGGAAGAAAATTATCAATTCTGTATTGTCATCTGTAAATGATGGTGTAAGGCTATGTTGTGATGCAGAACTGTTAAAATTATGGAGTCCAGATAGCTGGTGGACATTGGAGAAGCAAACAAATTCTTGATTAAATGTTTGAATTTTCAAATATTTGTTATCATGTGATTGGCAGGAAATAAGAACCTGCCCTTTAATGGATAACATTTGTATGTGTTCTGAGATAAGTCATATTTTAGTAGAGAGTACCAGCTTTGGAAAAGGGAATCTTGTGTTGGACCTCCAATTGTCACACTTACCAGATATGTAAAGCATTTATTAATTACTAATTTATCTCATTATTAGCTCATGGTGGGACTATAAATTGTGAGCATCTTTTTTGCAAAGAATTTCAAGATAATTAAATATAATGTTATGTAAAAATTTAATATTTACAACAATATAGAAAGTATCATTTATGAAAAAATGAAAATAAAATTCTCAGGAAGAAACTAGGTCAAAATATAAAATGATTTTTCTTGAGAAGTGAAGTTATGGATGAGCTTGTACTTTTTGATATTTTATTTTAATACATATTTAGACTAAATTTTTCACATTTTCTTGAAAAGATTTCAAAAAATATTTAGTAAAGAGAAATACTTGTGATTTCAATAAATGACACTCGTAGAAATTATGACATGAATTATAGTCCTGCAACTCAATTTATGTATCCTAGAAACTATATACTGAGTCAATTTCAAATAAATTCATATTCCTGGTTAAATCAGTGGAGACCATTAAACTTTTTATTGTTAAAATCACTTTTATTATTATTACTATTATTTTATTTATTTATTTATTTATTTTGGTGGTACCAGGGATCGGACTTAGGACCTTGTGTTTTCCAAGCAAGCACTTATTCCACTGAGCTATCTCCTTGACAAATTTACTTTTAATTGATAATAAAATATAAAAACGCTCAATGTGTGTTTCAATACACATATGTATTGTATAAATGTTTAGATTAAGTTTAACACATCTATCTCCTCAAAAATTTATCATATTTTAATAGTGAAGCTTTAAAAATCATTTCTTTTAACTATTTGAGCTATACAGTATATTAGACTCTATAGTCGCCCTCCTCTACACTTACACATTGGCAATCTCAATCCTCTTTAATTCTAAATTAGTACCTATTAATAAATCTTGCTCAATTCCTCCCTGCTTACCTACACTATTGAAAGTGTAGTAAACACCCTTCTTCCATCAACTTTTATGAGGTCAAATATTAAATTTCCATATGAGTGATATCATGTGACACTTTTATTTCTGTGCAGACTCATTTCATTAAACATGGTGATATCTGGTTCATGGTGCTACCAATGACCAGATTCATCCCTTTCTTTTTAGCTGAATACCATTTTATCATATATATTTCCTGTATTTTCTCTACTAATTCATCAATTGATGGACACAGGCTTCCTTGAGTATTGTGAATAGTGCTATAAAGAACATTAGAATACAGATAGCTGTCCACAAGTATGTCTTGGTTACTTTTCTATTATTGCTGGGACAAAATACCTATCACCCAAAATTGTAGAAGGAAAGGTTTACTTAGCTTACAGTTAGTGGAAGTTGCAGTCCATACTCAGATGACTCCAAAGCAGAGAGGCATATGGAAGATGGTGGAAGTTCATGATGGTGGAAAAGAGTAAAGAGCAAAGGGATGGACAGTGCTGTGATAGCTGGCAAGCCTCTCTCGCTTCCATATATTGTATGCAGGCTCTCTGCCCAGGTCGGGAGGGTATAGCACTCACACCCATAATCCCAGAACTGGATCATGAATTAATCAGAAGCTCTAGAAGCCTGACCCAATGACTGTATGAGGCTTTTAGGGGACAACTAGACACAAACCATAACAGTGGGATACCTTTAATCCTACAATCATGTCATGAATCAATCCCAGTGTCACAATAATTATCACCAATACTTATTTCTAGTGTTTTTGGTGATAGCCATTCTTAGGTGATATCTTGCGGTTTTGATTTTCATTTTCCTGGTGATTGATGATGAACATTTTTTCATATACTTGTGGGATATTTGCATATCTTCTTTAGAGAAATATTTACTTAAGTCTATTGCCTACTGTGTCAGTTACTTTTTTGTTGCTGGGACAAAATATTCAACACCCACAGGTTAGAAAAGAAAAGCGCTATTTTGGCTCACATTTTGTGGAAGTTTTAATTCATAGTCAGCTGTCTCCAAGACAGGGTGGCATGATAGAGGGGACTAGCAGATGAGAAAAATTCCATGGCATGGCAAGTAGGAAGCAACATTGTTCAAGGCAGGTAGAATCTATCTATCATCTGTCTGTCTGTCTGTCTGTCTGTCTGTCTGTCTGTCTGTCTGTCTGTCTATCTACCTATCTACCTATCTACCTATGTACCTATCTATCTAACATCTATCTATTTTGCCTCTTTTTCTGTTAGGAGCCACTGATACTGAAATCGATCCTATGTGGGAGGGCAGGAAGAGCCTTCATTACCTTTGCAGCCAAGCTACCTTAATCTTGAGAAAAATATCCTGTCTGGACATTGTGGGCTATTAGTTGCTAGGCAACCTTGTGTCTTACAACTTTGTAAAGGAACAAATAAAAGCTCTTACTATTGTTCGGGGGGTCATTTTACCAACCAGGCAAATGAGTCACCATCTAACCCAGCTCTTCTTGTTGGTCTTGTCCTCATTCCTGCTGCCATTTTCTCCCTGGGTACAACGGATCATACTGAGAGACCAACGCATCTTCACCTCTTCAAAACCTACCTATGAATGCATGAGGCTTTGTGAGGACACCTGAAAATGAACCTAAACACACTTTATTTAGTCAGTCTACTTTGTTTCTACTAAATTTTTTGAGTTTCTTATATATTATGGATATTGCTATAAATATTGTCAAATGTATAGTTTACAAGTGTTTTTTCCCACTCTATGAGTTTTCTCTTTATTCTGTGATTGTTTCCTTCACTGTGGTTTTCAGTTTGGTATCCTCTTATCTCTGTGTTTTGCTCTTATTTCCCATACTTTTGGGAAGTTGTCAAAAAAATCTTTGCCCATTTTAATGTCTTAAAGTATTTCCTCCATATTTTATTCTAGTATTTGCAATTTCACATTTAATCCATTTTGAATTAATTTTTGTTATTGGTGAGAGATAGGGATTCAGTTTTATTCTGTCACATGCAGACATTTAATTTTCACAGCATCATTTATTGAAAAGATTACCCTTTCTATCTGTATATTCAAATAGCTCATGTTTAAGCCCACTCATTCTTCTGTTTGCTCTATCATGTTACTTATACCTTTATCATATTTTTAGAATATATTTTTCAGCTCAAAGATTTCTGTTTGAGTTTTAAAATTGCTTTCACCTCTTTTTAAAATTTTCCATTAGAGTCGTGAATCATTTACCTGTTTTGTCTTGAACTTCATTGAGTTTCCTATAGCAACTTTTAAATTCACTGAGAGTTCTTCCACACTGATTACTGTCTGATTTGTTTCTGGTACCTCATGTAGACCCTTAGGTGAGGTTACAGTTCCCCAAGAGCTTTTGATGCTTCTTGGTTTGCAGTGACATCTGGGCTTTAGAGGATTGGATATGTCTTATAGTATTTTCAGTCAGGCCTTGTTTGCCTGTCTTTCTGAAAATCTAAGCAGGCTGTTTATTGTCTATGAGCCTGGAGTCACTTCTACTCTTTCACCAGTACATGGTGCTCCATTACAGGATTACCACAAGTTTATTGTTACTGTGCTATTATTGCTTCAGTACCAGATGATGATCCAAGCCAGGTTTACCCTACTGCAGTTGATGTGTTGTTTAACATGGAGTAAGGATACCTGAAAAAGGATATTTGTCTCCACAAGTCTATTCACTTCACCTGAGGTAAGCACAAACGTCCTATCCATAGTCAGTGGTCTCTGAGTAAGTACTATAGGATTTAGTGTTCCTCTGGACAGAATCACTATGGAGAAACCAGTCCTATACTTCTTTGTCACATCTGCAGCCACCAAGTATAGGGCTGAGTTCATAGTTTACCAACACCAGAATGACACTGGGATAGGACCAGTATAGAAAATGTTGTCTAATAGACTAGGGATGAGTGTCTGCTCTGGCACCAATGCCCTGGTAGTTCTTTGCTTGCAAGTTGGTCTGGAGATGGGTTCAGTAGGAATTGTCCAATGTAAGGTTTCACTAGCTTGGCACAATGTTCTAAGGCAGTGTTCTATGCTTCCCTGTCCTACTATCAGTGAATAAAGTCTTTCCTCATACTGTGTTACCCAAGATTGTAAAGAATATAAGGCAGTGACTCAGTTACTGTGAGGCTGATGAAAAATTGAGTTCCACAGTTGTGAGGACCTCAGCAGAATTGGATGTACATCCAAGCCTCATACTGCAGCTGGCAGCAGTACAGGCCAAAATGTAATTCTCTCCCACTGGGTGTAGGTCTTTTTGCCTAGTGCTGGAACAGGTCTAGAGCTCCATACATAAATTGGCTTGAGGATAATTTTGCTGCCTAAAGTTGGAGGATAGATGATATACTATTTAATGGTTGCAGTAGCTTGCAGGACTGGGGCAAGAGTTCTCAAAAGACTGCAAAACTCTGAATCAGATTTAATGTAGACACAGAAATTTACATGATTAATTGATAATATTACCCACTGAATCAAATATAGAAGAGTAGAAGAGATCTATCCACATGCTAGAGATCTGAAGAATCTAGCTGAAGGCCTAAGTAAGAGCCCATAGTGATGTTCTGTATGAGTCCACATCAGGAGACCAAGGAATCTATGATGGAAAACTGGAGGGAAGAAAACCCAAGGGTGGGTGCCGTAGGCTAGAGAGTCTGCACTGGCATGCAGAAGAGGAGGCTGAAGAATCTGCATGGAAAGCCAGGAGACAATGCTCAAGGTGAAGACCAGAGTTTCTCTCAAGATAGCAATATCTATTGCTATCTTACTGTCATGCTTGATGACAGTAAGGACCAGACTTCCCCTGAAGAGAACAGCCAAAGCTCCTCCAAGGAAAATCAGATGAAATCTTTCTCTCCTGTTCTCCTTTTATTCTGTTCTATCAATGGCGCTTCTTAAAGTGAGTCTTCCATACCCAGAACTATGCTGACTCAACTCAACTCAGTGTTTTCCACTCCAGCTGATAATTAATCAAGTCACTACCATAATTGATTAATACTGATGCTGTGTTAGGTCACAGATGAGGTTCACAGTGACAGGGACTTGCACATTCTTGGGTGGGAAGGTATGTGCCAGGCTTCCTCTAAATCTGGCAGTGATTGCAGGTTGCAACTTGATTTTTGTCCCACTAGTGTTCAGGTGTCCTCTACTTGGTGCCAGGCAGGTCTAGTGATTCCACCTGTGAGCTGTGGTTTGGGAACCATCTTCATCTTCTGCCTGCTGCTGGGCCTCTCCATGATAACACCAATATTGATTTCCAAGAAAAAGTTCTATATTAGGTTTCATTCTCTGCTCATGGAAGTGTAGTCTTACTCCCTACTCTGTTTGATGTTGAAAAAAGTATAGTAGGTTCAGATTCTTTGTTAGTAGCTTATTCTGTGGGTTCTGTCCTGGTGGCACAGGCTAAGATGTTTTGCCAGGCTCTAAGATTCACCATAATGGATCTGCAGATAGGATTCAAGTTTAGGGCCCAAAGTATATCTTAAGCAGGAGACAGGAGACAACTCTCTCTATGCTGCTTGAAGTTGGGTGTGGGAAACCTGTGACTCGCACCCACTTTATAATAGTCTCAGCCATGTTATTAAGTTTTCATTCTCAATCTACATAGCCATTCTTTCATAGTAGAAATATTTCCTTTATTTTTCCTCTTTATTCTCTTCTTCTTCCTCTTCCTCTTCCTCTTCCTCTTCTCCTTCTCCTCCTCCTCCTCCTCCTCCTCTTACTCCTCTTCTTATATATGGTCTTGCTCTACATTTTGGACTCATAATGATCCTCCCATTTCAGCCGCCCCAGCACTGATATTAAAGGTGTGCATCACCACACCCAATTCCAGGGCCAGGACGGAGTCCAGAGTTCTAAGGCTAGTATGGCATATGGTACTGGGGATCAAACCCGGGTCTTTATGCTTGCCAGGCTGGTACTTAAGCCACTGAGTTATCTCCCCAGTCCCTCTTTCTTCTTTTTACTTGCCTTGCTTTATATATTTGCTTAGAATTGATTATTTTATTGACACATTTATGAACAAAGAATATAAAACTATGAACATTTGTCATTGAGGGGTTTGTAATTAATAGGATAGATATCCTTGAAAATGTGATTTTACTTGAGGAAACTAAATTCAAAGAGACTTTTAAAGAGAAAAGTCATTAAGTAAATCATACATTCAAGTTTGATTATTGATGATTTCAGAAGTAAGATAGACACATGTATTGTTTGTCTAATGTGCTTAATGCTGACTACAATCTACAAGCTTTAGTGGAAGAGTTGTTAGCTTATTGGAGTGAAACAAGAAGCCTTGATTTTTTTTTTTCTGAATTGTAGACAGAGTGAAATTATAGGACTATAGAGATGTTAGCCCACTTGGGGAATCCCAAGAAAAATTTTTCCCCACCAGGAGAGAACCACTTTAGGTAAGTCAGCGATGGAGTCCATGGTGGCTCACCCCTGTAATCTCAGCACCAAGAAGGCATAAAACAGGAGGATCACTACGAGTCCACGCTGCATAGTGAGAAATACTTAAAACTATTCCTGTGATGTAGCATTTGCCACTTTTTAACAACATTTGAAGTAAAAATGAAGCAGAAGGCATACAAAAACGGGAAACAATTCATGTTTATTGCATAATCTAGTAATTTCAGCCTGACAGTTGAAGAATTTCTTTCACTTGTGTACATTTATTTGCTCAAGGTACAAAGTGTTAGCAACATGGCAGTGTAATGAGCAGGGTGAAAACCACTCTTAAGTGACTAGCTTACCATCAGATCATGCTCTAGAAATCCTTGCTTATCTCCCACCCTGGCCTTCTTTATTCTTTTCTCTCCTGTGCTGTTTAATAGATTTCCTTACTCTGTGCCACACATTAACAGCAGCTCATTTCTATAAAATCAACTACCAGTGTTAATTGCAGAGGCATAGCACATACGCACTGAGGGGAAACCTCAGGGATAACATCTTTATCTTAGATTTTATAGAGCCCAAGGCTACTTTTATCTTTTAATTTTCAATGCAGTGGCTGTATTGATGCTATCTTTCATGGACAGATTTGAAATGCAATGAAAATGCTAAGAAATTTGCCAGTGCATAGCACTTTCTTTCCAGTACCATTAAGGATTAGTGTGAGTCATGCATTTTCTTAGATTTCCCACATGCAACTGTTGTCATTACTGGTCCTTTAATTATTGCTATTAGCTGCTATAAAATTTCAGAGCACTTCGCAATCATCTCTTTACTTGAAAATAAAGTATTTCATTTCTGGAATGCCAATATTGGGGCTTCAGTACTGAAACATATTTTTTGAGACAATCAACTTGTATATAAACAGTTAATATGAATGAAGAAGTATGATATAATCATATAATTAAAAATAGCTTAGGGCCTAATTCTAAGTTATGACATTCATTGAGAAAGTTTTTTTTTTATTTCTTTTTTGTGCAGGGTCTCACCACGCTCCGCAGCTCAGACTTCTAGTGATCCTCCTGTTTTCTGCCTCCTTAGTGCTGGGATCATAGGCACGTGCCACCACACCCAGACTCCATCGATGGCTCAGGGCATGTGGGGGTGGGGCTGGTGCTGCATGTGGTGCCTGTGACTGCACCCTCCTGGCCCCTGTGCCTACCTAAACAAGTGCTTAATTTGCTGAGCTACACCACTGGCCCTACTGAGAAAGTTTCTAAATCTAAAGAATCACTGATAAAAAAGAATTTATCTCTTAAATTATAGTTATTTACTTAAACAGAGGAGATTATTTAACAAATTTATTTTTTTTTTATTTTTTTGTCTTTTTGAGACAGGGTCTCACTATGCAGTTCAGGCTGGCCTTAAGCTCACTTTGTAGCTCAGGCTGGTCTTGAACTCATAACAATCCTCCTGCCTCAGCCTCCCGAGTGCTGGGATTACAGGCATGCACCACCACGCCCGGCTATTTAACAAATTTAAAATGTTTTCATTACGTGGGTTAGCCTTGATCATGCCAGGGTAAAAAGTAAGCTCTGAACTCTCAGTGACTTCCCACTGCAAAAATTTTGATCTAGAAATTTTAACTTGGTTTATATTATGTTACACTTGGCTTAAATTAAACTAAATCAATCTATATAAGAGAAAATTTGGAAGCTTCCATCCCCCACAGTGCCCTCCTAAGGGACCCAGAACTCTTCTATGTTGCAACTTTTTTGAAAGGTCTGTTCTGCCAGTGTGGAATGAAGATCAAAAACTCTAAGGAGACATGCTTGACCTCACCTGCTTTGGGCATCTTGTGTGTTTATATGCTCACACTGTGCTGGTGACAACTGATCTTGTGATGGCCCCTAGATGTGTGGGAGCTTGTCAGGAAATGAAACAATTAGGTGAATAAACGGAATTGCTCTGTTGCTTTTGAAATGATATGGTCTAATTTTTGTTAAAAATAAACAAATCAGGCTGGGGAGATAGCTTGGCAGTCTAAGTGCCTACCTGGCAAAGTCAAGGACCCAGGTTTGATCACTGATAACACATGCTTTGCCTCCAAGCTGGCTACCCAAATCAGGCATAGTGGTGCAAACCTGTAATCTCAGCACTGGGGAGGCTGAGACAGGAGGATCATTATGAATCCAAGCTGTATAGTGAGACCCTGTATCAAATAATTAAATAAAAGGTTCAACATATTAAAAAATAAACAAATCTATTCTGTTTGAAAACTTAAATCATTAGAGTAATTTTGTTTTTGAATTCCCAACCATTATCTTATGAAAATAGCCCTTGACCTAACATTTGGTCATTTAGTCAGAGAGCATCAAATATACTTGCTTTGGTTCCAGTATTTTTCATTGTAAATGGCTTGGAAGGAGATAAGTCACGAAGTTGGTGATTGATGTATATATATATATATATATATATATATATATATATATATATATATATATGTCCTAAAATCAACCTGCTTATATAAAAGATGTTGTGTTTGAATTTCTGTTAAACCATATGGTTTCCTGTCCATTTGCATTAATTATTTTCTTTATTCATATGCTAATTTATTCATACTCAGTAAAAGTTTTTGAGTCTATAAAAATAGATTAAACACTTTGCCAGAGTTTAAAGATAAAATGAAAAATTCCCCATATATCTTACACTTAAGAAACTTGTAATCTAGTTGGGGAGAGTTCTGACTATTTACAGCAAGTAAAAAGCAAACAAACAACCATAAAAACATAGACTCAAGCAAATAATGTGAGGGTTGAAGGATATATCCAAAATCCCAATGCTGTGTGGGTGCAAGTAACTCTGTTTGGGGAGGCCTCACATCAGATTATAAACTTGATAAGAAATGAGCCAATGATTGTTTAGAATATATATACATATATATTTCCTCCTAAAATAATATGGGTTGTTTTCACTGAATGTCTCTAGAATGATGTAGGGTTGTAGCTACCTTCAACCATGTACTTGAGTGCAAAGTCACCAAATCCAAAGGTAGTTCTTGCAATATACAGGTTATATTTTGTGTTTTGGCAATATCTTTCTAAATTGTGACTAGCTAGACTTGCAAGGTTTTATACCAAGATTTTGTGTAATGATTCTATTTTATGTTGCTATAAAAAATATCTGAGGCTGGGAATTTATAAAAAAGAGAGATTTACTCATTTTCGAGGCTCAAAGCTCACATACCACAGCAGAGACTATTGAAAGTGTTCAGGCTGTGTCACAGTGGGATAGATGGGGTCATTGTGCAAAATAGGTGTGCCTGCAAAAAGGCAGAGGTCATGTGGTAAGGTGGGAAATCAGAAAGAACAGAGTGCCAGTCTTGTGGACTTTTTTTTTTTTTTTTTTTTTTTAAATATGAATCCTCTTTCAAGAACTGACCAGGCTGTCCTGAGAGCTATGTGTAGCTCCTCTGTGAACAGTGTTTCCGCGGCCTAATGATCTCTCTTTGGGTCCCATCTCTTGAAGGTCTCACCACCTCTTAACATTGCCACAGTGAGGCTAAGCTGCCAACACAAACATTGTTCAAGGACATCTTTAAGTCAGACCCAAACACAGCATAATCTACTGGTTATTTTTTTTAAATGCATTAAATATATGCAAGTAAAACATAATTGTACTCTCAGTGAGAATCAAGCACTATAGCAGCAATTTTATAGCCTGTCAGATGGAACAGCTATCTTCCAGTAGTTTGACAAAATGACTAACACAAAGGGCAAAGGAAAGGGTACCCGGTATATGTTTTCCAGGCTCTTTAGAAAATGTGGGGTTGTTCCTTTGGCCACATGTATGCAAATCTACAAAAAACAGTGACGTTGTAAACATCAAGGGAATTTGTACTGTGCAAAAAGGAATGCCTCACAAATGTTACCATGGCAAAACAGGAAGAGTTTACAATGTTACCCAGCATGCTGTTGGCATTGTTGTAAATAAGCAAGTTAAGGGAAAGATACCTGCCAAGAGGATTAATGTGTGTATTGAGCATATATATAACACTCAAAAAGTCATGATAACTTCCTGAGACATGTCAAGGAAAATGGTCAGAAAAAGAAGGAAGCCAAAGAGAAAGGTACCTGGGTTCAGCTGAAGTGCCAGCCTGCCCCTCCCAGAGAAGCACACTTTGTGAGGACCAATGGGAAGGAACCTGAGCTGTTGGAACCCATTCCCTATGAATTCATGGCATAAACTGGGGGTGTTACTCTGCCATTCAGTACCTAATTAGCAGCGTAAGTCTTCTAGGGCCTATGTAAAAATAAAATCATCCTGTGTTTAAGGATGGTTTTCTTAGTTGAACAGGTATGTAGTGCCGTCTTACCTCAGAAATATTTGCAGCAGATTTTCACTGAACTTAGTAATTGTGTCCAGTTTTTACTCTTCACTGTTTTTCTTGCTGAAAGATATTGCTGAGATATTGTGCAGGTATACCTGTACAATATACCCAAATATTCAGATATTTATAAAATATTTATATTGGCTTGAAGATCCTGTAAATCATCATGGGGAAAAGATGTATCAAAATAAATGGAAGTCACTTCAGAAACAAATGTTAAGTCCATTTCAGCTAAATGAATTGTTTAAAGTGCCAAAAAAAAAATAGCATAATAGCAGCAATTTTATAAAAGCTCATTTTTTTTTTTTTTTTGGCTGGGGAGATAGCTCAGTGGTGTAAGTGCTTGACTGACAGGCACACGGATATGGGTTCAATTCCCCACTACCACATGCCGTGCTGCCCAGGTGCTGGCCCAGAGACTAGGCGTAGTGGCACACACCTGGAATCTTAGCACTGGGAAGACTGAGACAGGAGGATCACTATGAGTCCAAGCTGCATATCAAGACTCTGTACCAAATAAAGAAACAAATAGATAAATAAAATAAAATAAATAAAAGATTAAGAAGCTAATTTTTTATTTTACAGAGAGAAAAAACAATAAAACTATACAGAATTTCAAGATGAGATGATAGGAAATTAACTGTTTATTATATTGCATAGTATCTTCCAAGTAGTTGCTCAGACTGCCAGATATAGGCATGGAAAAACTGATTAAACAGTATAAATACTAACTGTTCCTTCCAATGAACTAATGGAAATTAGCAGTACAATTACCATAGGGATCTTGTTTATATATAAATATCTTTTCCCCCTATATCTGAGTTGTTCTTTCTTTTGAGCAGTTTCTTTCTCTTTTACTATATCTATTGTATCTAGAAGAGATTTAATTTAGATGATTTCTGTAGTTGTTGGTTGTCCACTAGTCTCACAGTGATGGAAGCTACACATTTTTTTGAAGGGACCAAGAAGTTGCTGGAGGATTGGTTCTCCCATTAGCAGCTCGACACCAACAAGAGGTCTGGGGATCTTCCCACTATTCCGAGATCTGAATGGGGTATACTTTTGAAGGATATGCAATGTTCAATCCTAAGCGTGGCAAAGCTGACAAGCAGGAAGCTTATGTACTCTGTGATGGTAGCGTGTTTGTCTCCAAGAGACGTTTCACTTTGAAGACAAGTGATACCACCCTCTTACTGGAAGCACTGGTTGCCCTCTTGAAGCTTGCTAGGAATTACAGTGGTTTTGATTCAGTTCAAAGCTTCTTTCATTGTCATAAGAATTTCATGAAGCCTTCTCACCAAGGGTATCCACACTGGAGTTTCCAGGAAGAAATAGAATTTCTTAATGCTATTTTCCCAAATGGAGCAGCACATTTTATGAGACGTATGAATTCTGACTGTTGGTACATGTGTACTCTGGATTTCTGAGAGTGAAGTAATCAGCCAACCAGTTCAGACCCTGGAATTTCTGATGAGTGAGCTTGGCCCAGAAGTTATGGACCCATTCTACATAAAAGAGGGTGTTACTGCAAAGGATGTCACTGGTGAGAATGAAATTTGTGACCTGATACCAGGTTCTATCACTGAAGCCATATTGTTCAACCCTTGTGGGTATCCAATGAATGAAATGAAATCAGGTGAAAATTACTGGACTATTCACACCACTCCAGAATCAGAGTTTTCTCATGTTAGCTTTGAAACAAACTTAGGTCAGACCTCCTATGATGACCTGATCAGGAATGTTGTGGAAGCTTTCAAGCCAGGAAAGCTTGCGACCACCTCATTTGTCAACCAGTGTTCTAAATGCCACACAGTGCTTTCTTCACTCCAGAGGACTGAAGGTTTTAAGTTTGTCAGCTCTGTTCAATGATTACCACTTTGTGTTTACCAGTTTTGCTAAGAAGCAGCAATATCAGCAGAGTTGACCAAGAAAAATGAAGAAAAAAACACAAAAAGAGAACACACAGGGTGTGGCTGCTTTCTAGATGTTGACACCAGAGGCCATGTTTTCCATAACCACCACCTTGTAGTTGCCGAAAGCCCTAGCTGTAATGATAGTGTGATCATTATGAAGTGTATGCATTATTATGTCAAGGAGTTAGATATCTTGCATGAATACTCTCTGTTTAGGCATTCTATGCTACTCTTGCTGTGAAATTGAAGTGCATGTAGAAAAAACTATTTTATTTTATTTTATTGAAGAATAAATAGCAATGACAGTTTCAAATCAAATTAGTAGGACAGATTCAATAATTAATACATTGCACATTGTTTATGTAGTAGTTTTTTTGTTGTGCAAGGTGCATACATGATATTCTACTTACAAACACTATTAGAGCAGATGCCTCTAATCAATGAATTAAGAGATGTAGCTACATACTTATCTTTTTTTAAAAAAGGTGAATTATAGTAGAGTTTCAATAATTAATTCTTTTTACATTGCTATCTTCCTAGTGGTTATCCATAGTACAAGAAGCTGATAGGATATCTTGTCCAAACACTATTAGTGCAAATCTTTCTTCTCATAGAAGTACACAAAAGTACTGCGTATTTATCCTAACTATACTGTTTATACAAACACAGAATGGATTTTCCTTTGTATCCCCCCTTTTGTTTTGTTTATTCCTGTCAAAGATGGGTATTCTATCATCATTCAATTATTATAGGTGCTTGAATTCAGCAAAACAATCCAACATAGTCCAGCAGTCCACAATATCAGTGGGTTAACTGAAGAAGTTGTTGACTAGAGCCATTTACGTCCAAGCTTATTATTATGACTTTATTTTATATACCTCATTTTTACACTTTTCTGCTGGATGGTTAAGACCAAGATAAAGCAAGACCTATATAACAAAAAACGTAACTTTTGTATCTGATGAGGTCAGTCAAGTCCCCTCAAGGTTTATCCTATAACCCTATACCTCACTTTGTATATCCTTTGCCAGTGTCTGCCATGTGGATGAGTCACAGCCATTGCTTGACCAGTTTGCTCTCTGTGAAAGCCTGAGAGAAAATTTTCTCTCCATGTGACTCTCCTTAGGTATACTATAGGTCATCGATCACATTCCTCTGTGGCTCCATTATCTCCTTGATCAGAAAATTTGGGGCACAACTGAGTTCCATGATGTTACAGTACAGGCTCTCCTATGTCTTGAGTCTTCACTGACCTTGAAATGCTAGGGCCAAAATGTTGGCTGACCTTGTAGCCCTTCCATTTCTCCAGTTTTTGATCTGCAAATTTATCTTGTTAACCATCCAGAAGAGAAGCTAATTATTACCCTGCAACATATGCCATTCAGTTTACCCTAAGGATCTAAGTTCTTTTTAGTTGCTGTTATACCTATTTGTATTTGTTCTTTTGATTTTTTATATTAGGGAGACTGCAAGATATTTACAGATGTGTGTCTGATTTATTTCACTTATGAGTATATGTTTAAGTGGCATCCACTTCAGTATAAATGCTTCAAGTTTATCATTCTTTATAGCTAAGTAATATTCTTTTGTATTAAAACCTTTTACTATATGAAACTTTGCAACACTTGTGAAAATCATTCAATTTTATTTATTTACAGTGTAATATTGTTGCAGGTCTTGTCCAAAATTCCCCACAGACAAGGCTTTCACCCTCTTAATTGTTGGCCGCAGCCTAATAATCTGGGACTGTTCCATTATATTGCTGTCAGAACTTTAGTCCAGTTACTTCCACTTTCTAGAACATATTGTCTAATAATAATATTGAAACCAATATCTGCTTCATAAAAAAGAAAGTTTGCACGGCAAGTAAAGTTTATTTTCCATGAGTCAAGTCATCCTAAAAAAATGATCTAGTTATTTATTTTGAGTATTTCTGTTTTAATAATTGTTCTCACATTTGGAGTCCTTCACTTCTTCCTTCATCATGGAGTCTTTCCCCTTCCTCCAGGCCCTAAATAAAAGCAATATACTGCTAAAATTTTTTTTAAAAATATATAAATAAATGTAAGAAAAATTTAACTGAGAATATAGGCTCATTTCAGCTAGATAATGGGATAAGTGGGATAGGTGAAGGAAACATTGGCTGTGGAAAATGACCAGAACATAAGGAATATTGTAAATATTGATCACTTACTTGGTAGTCTACAGTAAATGAAACAAACTATTGGGTTGAAACTGGAAAGTCACATCAGACCTAAGAATGATACAAGTGGGCTGTGGATTTAGCTCAGAGCCACAGTAAAAATCCCAGTATACAAAAAAAAAATCTCAAAACAAAGGAGTTATCATTAAGTCTTTTGTTTCAGTATCAGGGATTGAACTCAGGATCTTATGCTTACCAGACAGGTGTTTATGCCACAGATATTCTCAGCCTAATCATTAAGTCTTAAACTTCGAAGAAAAATGAATAGTATATGATTAGAATATTTACTTATTTTTCTCATGTTTCTTCATGTAGAGGTGTGTGGATGTGTGGGAATCTATTACTAAGACTCTATTAAGAAAGGCTAAATAATAAACCTCTACTTCTGTATATGACAAATCAACATGAATGAGGTAGGATGCCTGATACAGTGGCTGGCAAGATAGCTCAGTGGAATAAGTGCCTGATTTGGCAAGCACAGAGACCAGGGTTTGGTCCCACATGCCATGCCAGCCTTGATCCCGGGAAGCATTGACCTGGCAAAAGAGTCCAGGTATGGTGGCGCATTCCTGTTATCCCAGCGCTGGGGTGGTTGAAAACAGGAAGATCACTACATTTCTGATCTGTGCAGTAAGCTCTCATAGATCATGCACTAAATAAAAAAAAAACAACAACAAAGAAATAACCAACCTAGTTTTGTGAGAAGATCAATTATGTTGATGAACTTCTGAACAGATGGATCACATAAGATAAGAGAAAATAACAAATTAAGTATCAGGAATGAGAAAGATGGCATCAACTACAGATTCTACAGAAATCAGAAGTATAATTAGAATACTATGAGCAGTGTTTTGTCAAATTTAGTTACAAAGGAAATAAGCATGTTTTTGAAAAATATAAACTACTAAATGCTCATTCAAGAAAAAATAACTTTGAAACTACAAATATTTAAATCTATTAAATAACTGAGCTTGTATTTAAACATCTTTATACTGAGAAAGTGCCATGAAACTCCACTGAATATTTTTAAGGAAAAAATTTTTCCAATTCAATTTCTCTAGAAGCTGAAAAGAATTGGTTATTATCCAATTTCTAGATGAATCACCATGAGATCAAAATCAGAAAGAAAATAATTGTAAGACTATAAAACAGCTACACAGCACTCCTTAATGTTAAACACAGGAAATTCCTCAATAAAGTTTTAGCAAATCAAATTCAACAACATGTTGTGATTATGGTGTATAAATTTAATTGGATGAGATGGATTAACTTGAATAGCTTGGAAGCCTCTCAGGGATTAGTAAACTGCTCTGTGGGTGTGTCAGGGTGAGCTGTGTGATCATCAGGACTGTATATAATACAGTGCCAACTCTCTGCCACCATTCCCTGCTCTATTCCAGGCTTTCACAAGCTAAGCCTCCTTGGCTCGGCCACTTCCTGACTCAAGCTGTTTCCGCTTGGATCCAGCTGTCTGTGACTGAATCCTCTGAAGTCATGAGCCAAATTAATTTTTGTTTTCTACTTTAGGGGTGGGGTTTAGTTATTATGTGAGTGATGGAAATGTTGACCAATGCAATGATCAAGAACAATTTAACATGGGGTATAAGGTTTCCTCATTTGAAATTAATCCATAGTTCATCATACTAAAAAACTAAAAATGAAAAAACACTAAAAATGTTACCAGTAATAAAATTTATTGAGTTGCAACACTGATTGCTTTTCTTCTGTAATCAGGAACAAGTCCCTTTCTTAATACTTTTGTTTAGCTTTCTGCTATAACTAGTAAGTAAATACATAAAGTTTGTAGAAACATGATTAATTATAAAATTAATTATTAGAAGCAATGTTTACAAACTAAAATTTAAAAATGTCACATTACTAAATTACTAAATTTGACAGTTATATAACTTTACATGTTCCAAAACCTCTCTCTTCTGAGAGAGAAAGATAGAGAGAGAGACAGATGGAGAAAGAGA
>PVKA01033225.1:0-24592 GCA_004027165.1 Ctenomys sociabilis | reverse complement strand
CTACTTTCTCTTCCAGGAGATTGAGTGTTTCTGTTTTAACGTTTAGATCTTTAATCCATTTTGACTTTAACTTAGTGCATGGTGATAGAGCTGGGTCAAGTTTTAGTTTTCGGCATGTAGAAAGCCATGTTTTCCAGCACCATTTGTTAAAGAGGCTATCTTTCTTCCAGTGAGCTTGTGTAGCCCCTTTGTCGAAGATGGCTGAGTGTTTTCGTAGATGCCTCTGCATATTCTAATCTATTCCACTGATCCTCAGGTCTATTTTGTTGCCAATACCATGTTGATTTTATCGTAGTGGCTTTGTAGTATAATTTCAAATCAGGAATTGTGATGCCTCCTGCCTTGTCTTGATTGGCCAAAGATTGCCTTTGCTATTCTGGGTCGTTTGTGGTTCCAAATAAATTTTAGGATTAATTTCTCTATATCTGGGAGGTATGTTGGTGGCAGTTTGATAGGGATTGCATTAAATCTGTACAGCAATTTTGGAAGTATGGCCATCTTCACGATGTTGGATCTTCCTATCCAGGAGCATGGAATATCTTTCCATTTTCTGAAATCCTCCATAATCTCTTTTCTTAGGGTGTTGTAATTTTCTGTGAAAAGATCTTTGACTTCCTTGGTTAAGTGAGTCCCAAGGTATTTCATTTTCCGCGGTGCTATTGTGAAAGGTATTGTTTCTATAGTTTCCCTTTCAGTGTGTTTGTTATCTGTATAGAGGAATGCTATTAACTTCTGCGTATTGATTTTGTATCCTGCTATGCTACTGAATTTCTCTATCTGTTCTAGTATCACCAATGGATTTTTGCTGGTAGAACTAAGAGGCAGAACTACAGAAGCTGTTGAGAGGCTATTAGGGAAGCTGTTTGGAGAAGGTGTTGGGAGTTCCTGGAAGCTGTTTGTTCTCGGGAGCTATTCTGCTGGAGGGCTTTGTCCTGCTGGTTTCCTGATCAACTTCACTGTTGTCATCAAACAAGGAGCTATGGACCTTCATTGTCAGAGAATGGCTACAGCTTACTTTGGGGGAGCTCTGGTCCTCACCTTGAACATTTCTTCCTGGCTCCAGGAGGGTAAGATGCTTTACTGCTCAGTCTTCTGGGGAAGCTGGTAAAATTTACTTTCTTAATGGGAATCGGCTTTCTTCACTATCAAAAGAGTTCAGAATGTCACTGTTACTGAGGATGCTGTGCTATCTTTTGGGGAGTTCTGGTTCTTACCTTGAGCATTGCTTTCCTTCAGGTCAGATTCCTCAGCCTGTTATCACAGATCCTTCATCTCGCTGGCACAGACTTTCTAGATTCCACCACTGACTTTGGGCTTTCCCAGAGCAAATTTATGAAAAAAGTCTACATGAGACATTGCCATGGGCTCTAGGCCTCAAGTGGTCTTGTGGGAGACATTGTTATGACCTCTCGGTCTTTAGCTGGACTCTTGCAAAACATTGTTGTAGGATGCAGGCTCTCAGCTAGAGCTTTTAGGGCAGATTTTCCTGCACTCTTTGTGTATGATTCTTTGAATGATTCATTATAGAGTAATCTTATAAAATATGTGTCCCATACAATACAATTATTGCTTCCCTTGCAAAAGTCCAAACCACAACAAGCAGTAATAAAATGTTCACTGTTGAAAAAACAGTGAAGACCTAATGGCTTTACCATTGAGTTCTATAAAACATATAAAGAATAATTACTATCAATTATTATACAAACTAATCGAAAAAACTTAAGAGGAATTCTTCCAAACTTGTCCGATAAGGTCTGTATTACCTTAAGCTGAAACAAAAAACATTCAACAAAAGCCATGAAAAGAAAGCTATAGAACATGATTTCTGACAAACATAGACACAAAAACCTTCCATGAAACAGTAGTCAAAAAATTCACCAGTATAGCTTGATGAGTGAGATTTATTTCAGAAAATAAGTTATATATACATATACATGTATGATGTATATGACTCAGTAAACTTAATGTATTTTAATGTAATGTATATGGCTCCATAAACATGATACATCACACTGAAAGAATGAAGTACAAATGTATATTGTTATTTCAATAGCTATGGAAAAATATTTGGCTATATTAAGCATAACTTCATGAAAAAACTTTGAACAATTTAAATCTGGAAGAAGCATACCTCAACAGGAGAAGATCATAAGTAATGAATACAAAGTCAATGTTATATTGGATGGAGAAGAGTTAATGGCATTTTCTCTAACATTTGAAGCACAGGAAAGATGCATGTTTTTTCTATTGCTATTTAATTTTCCAACAGTATGGAAAAATCAGATAAATCATCCTTAAAGTAACTAGAAAGTGTAAAACTTGAAGTATGATTGAGCATTGTTCTAAAATCTCCCCCACATCACTCTTCAGGAAAACTTTATGACACCATGCTGAGTATGGACATTATATATGGATTTATATAATGGCAAAAATTGACTTATTTTTCCTATTGTTGTAAGATTTCCTCACCTCAGATATAAAGTCCAAATAAAACTACACCAGCATCCAATAGAGTATGGTAGTCATTCACTCCAATGAATGAATGTTCATTTTGCACATTTGAGGTGCTACTTCACAGATCAATGAACCGTTGATGGTCTACTATGAATATCCATTTAACAAATTATTTATGCTTCACCATCCTTCATGGACACCTTACATTAGGATGAAATTATCACATTCTTAAAATTTCCTTTGCAGTGCTAGTTCTTCTGATACACTACATCATACAGTTGGGGACTGTGCCTCCATGTTGTGCACTTTATACAGTAGATGTTCAAATACAGCAGGTAGTCTTGTGAGCTTGATTTCATTTGTCCCAGTGTTGAAATCCTACAGAACAGGTGCTAAGAGTAACCACTGATTTGGGTTGCTTTCCACATATTCACAATGACAAGTCATCTGGGACAAAAGGCCAGCACCCTAGTCAGTATGGGAGAACACAGAGGCTCATTGGCCTTCATGTGGACAGTGCGTCTCTGCCTGCCAAAGTACATACTATAGGACAGCCAGTCTGGAGGACTCATGTCTACCAGTGCCAGTGATTCTCACAGGAATCACCACTTCTGGGGTACTGGAATATTGGGAATATCCAGTCTGGAGCCATCTAGAAAGGAAAAGAAACACTCCGAACTGGTGCCTCAGGGGAGTGATTCCCACATGCATCAGGGCCTCACACATAGCAATCCTGATTTATGAAGGAGAGCAAAGTGGGGGAGCTCTGCCAGCCTGTCTCCCCCTTTGATTTGGTTGAATGCAGCAGTAACCTTTCATGATCTGTCTTTTGGAAGAGTCAGTGCATCATAGCAGCAGAACTTGAAGGAAATAGTATATGAGGAGAAGAAACAAGTAGGGTGTTACCAGCAGGTGTGGGTGGAGGAGAAAAACCAAGAGATGGGTAAAATGGATTAACATTTGGCTCAAGGCATAACTGTATGCAGTGTACTGGATTTGTTCTTTAGTGCTAATGAGGCAGAGCAGACTGTGGGCATGCAGAGGAGCGCTAACTGACTGTAGGTAAAAAATCAGTGAATTTAGATGAAGAACATGTGGATTTATAGCATTCTTCTCTACATATATGCATGTGTGGACATTGCTACACCAAGAACCTAAAAAGCTAATCTTAAAGATAAAATGAACAACATTGTTTGGCTTAGGAAATTTTGATTCATACATATTGACATGGAATATGAGTCAATAGTTCTTCTTTTCTATTTCAGGTGATGAATTATTTTGTCACATTTTTCAGGAAAGATAATTAAATACATGTTATTTTTCTCACGAACCTTAATATGTGCTTTTGTGCAACAAATTGTTACTTGTCCTATTTTAGTTCTGCCCAACTACAGTGTGTTGAAGCATCGATTGACCTTCAAAGGCATTTGTATCTACTGTAGCAGAGAACTTTGTCCTATAAAATACGCAATAGTAGAGCTGGAGAAAGAAGAATCCTGAATTTACACATCAATATTTTTCAAACATGTTCATAATTATACTATTAAGAAAATAGCATTTTTTAAAGCCTTCTGCAAAATGAATGAAAGGGAAATGTAACTCCCTTGGACAGCGTCCATTGTAGGTAGGAAAACACTGAAAGCAAAACAATGTACCTTCATAAATGAAGTGCTAGAAAGGATGAGGTGATTACTAGGGGAAAGCAGTAGTGTTTTACTGGAACAAAAGCATCCAAATCTCTGCTGTTTTAGGATTATAAGGGAAACAGCTCCCAAGGGTCACCTCCAAATGCATTTTATTCATCTCATGAATACAAATACAAAAAACCTCAATGAGGCAAATGTACTATTACATATTTGTGAGAAAAATATCAGTACAGTGCCTGGTTGTAAATGCTGATTTTTTGCTTTGTTCTTAATAAAACAACAGCACTAAATAACGTGCAAATACCATGCTGCACATTTGAGAAGGATAAAGGAGTATCATCTACCTAAATAATAAATTAATGGCCTGGAGTGTAAATTTACACAGAATGTTTAGTTAAAAATTCATCTTAAGAATCTGCAAAATTGAATTTTATATTTCATATATATATTGTCTATCATATTTACTCATAAAAATATCCAGTTTTGATGAGATCATTAAAATAATGACATTAAGTATTCCAGTACCAGTAAGGAAACAAAAGTGGGAGAAAATAACATCTGTTGAGAAATCTAAAATTTACTGAACAAATACCAGTACAGAGTACAAATATGAAAGACACCAGACCCTTCACTCACCTTGTCTTGAACCCAGGACCTAGCTCTCCAAAAGTTCTCTTTTCATCCCAATTCTATGTAGTTTGTCCTCTTCTTTATACAAACACTTTCCTGTAACTTACAGGATCTTTCTTTCTATAAGGAAAGGTTTACATAATAAAAGCAACAGCAGTCAACTCTTCATGATAGGGAACTTACTTTTCTTAATCAGTTTTGTGAAACTTGTATCTTCCCAGTCACAATGGGCAAGGCTATCCCTAGGCTCAGGATCTTCATCTACTGTGTAGATCAGGTGTTCAATGACAGTATGCTGTGACTGCCCAAACTACAGTGAAACAAGGAACCTGCCAGTTCCATTAGACCATGATTTACTCTCATCTGGTACCCAAAATCTAAAGCAATTCCATGGAAACAATAAAGAATCAGATATTTTCTTTACTATGTTCTGCTCCACCATCTTATCCATGTTCTCATTGTTGAGCAGACATGTGGATAACCCTCATAGTGCAAGGTATTTTTGTATTCTTTATTACTACTCTTTCTCAAAAATCTTTAACTGTCCACATGAAGCCCTGTTCCTTAACCATCCTATCTTTTAAGAACATAACTTTTATTCTTCATTCAACTTATTATATCTCTCCTTGCATTGGTTTCCCATTTTTCAAATTCCTACCATTTAGATGTATGTGATCCCTACAAACTAGACCTCATCAGTTCAACCATTATGGACCTAATTGCTCAACTCAATAGGTTTTTTTTTTTTTCAATAGGTTTAATATTCTCTGTGCCTGCCATTTCTGTAACTAACATTTCTTAGGAAATAAATCATAGTTTTTATTTAGAAGGAAAGGTAAATGGAGAAACACACAACGTTGGGATGCAATAGCCTGACACCTCAGCCTAAAGGCTGAAGTCATAAGTAAATATTTTTTATGCTTTTCAGAATTTTTGTTCTCTTTTCTGTGTTGTTTAAAATGTTCTTATTTTCTAAATTTCTTCATCTACACAAAAGATCTAAGTTAAAAATTGACATTGCATTTTTTTTCTGAGCCAGTTGTGTTTTATAGAAGGTCAATTATAATAGGTTAAGTTGTAAAACAAAGTATTCTTCAATTGATTTTTACTTAATATGGAGTTGAATACTTAGTCTTTGCTATCCTGTGTACACAGTGACAAAGGGGTTGCTTTCGGAGTGAATATTCTCATCAATAAAGTGACAGAGCTCACTTGACTGCTTGGGTTAAATAATGAAGCAAAATACAAGCTTCACAAAATGGCAAGAGCACACAGAAAAATCATGATCACTAAAAGGTATCTTTGAGGAATTCTGTAAATTGTGAATAAATTCTGATGTGCTAATTTTTGCTGTTAGTGTCTATTTTGCTATATATTTTATAATTATTATTATGTAGTATAGGTTTTTGTTATGATGGAAAATAGTTATTTTTTGCTAGTGTGGCATTCTTTAGTGAACCAACCAACATAAATCTGTCAGAATATGTTTATCAGAACTAACTCATTTATGGTATAATTGAATGGTTTTCAGGCTATGAACAAAAATACATTAGAAACAGTTTAAAGGATCCAAGTCCAATAGAGTAGCCTAGGAAATAATAAAAGGCACTGAACACTTAGTATGGAATTGTTTGTATACGGGATATGCATATATGTATTTATGCATAGGTTATCTGTGTTTCTCTCATTTAGAGCCAAACTCTTATGAAATATTAGTACATAAAGAGATGATTCCCACAACCTTTTTCATTGATTGCTTTACTGCACATTTCCAAAAGCAAAATGTTCGAGATCACATGTGGTAAAGATTGCCTCTGTCAACTGTCTCTCAATTGTGTTGGCTCTTAATTATCTGCTCAGGAATACAAAACTGGGTCCAGCAGATACATCCCTTATTTTCTACTGCAAATTTGAGCTATAGCATAATAATGGTAGGCTGTTTGTCTCTGTACATTTCCCTAAGGGATGCAAGAAACAATCTATGTGTTTACTCACTTGGTATGATGAACAGCAAAAATGTGTGTACAGTGTGGAAAAGTGGCAAAATGGATTTTCCCTCATATTATGCTCTAGCTGGTTTTGTATATGTTTCTTTGAGCATCAGACAGGGTCCAGTAAACCCACACCACTCCAGGACTTGTTTAAAAAGTTTTCTTTTGATTTTTCTGGTAGAAGCACAGGGCCACACAACCAAAGGGAATGATCCAGTTCTAGAACTAAGTTCAAAAATATAGTGAGGCTCTTGGCAGGGGCAAAACACATTGGACAGAATTCCAGAACTACCATTCAGCATTGGAAACTGTAACCAACAAAATGTTACATGATGTTGGGAAATACACCGAGGCTGAAATGTAAGCAAAATGTTCTCTATGGACCAATGCACATATTAAAAGAAGTATTTATTGTGATGCCTCACTAGATGAACTGAAAGCACTCAGATCTGACATACTCAGGAATTTCTCATGGTAATTGCAATAATGTAAAAGATGTATGGAAAAAATGTATCAAAATATGGTATTTTGCCCTTTTAGATATTAAACATACTATGCTTTTACTTTAGATATTTATCATGGAAGTCAGTCATCAAATCCTTATTTGTACATTAATGCACTCAATGATTTTATGGTCAAACTTGTGGGTCCCATCCCCAAAACTGATCAGAAAATGACAACTGGTTCACCAGTTTCCAGTTGATGTTACAATTGCTAACAGGGCACAAATTGACAGGTACAAGAGCTATAGGCAGTAATAAAGCAAAAACTTCAAAGGAAATTTTCCAATTTCAAAGCAGAAAATTGTCTAGTACAGTCTCTGCATTTCATAATGACAAAACATTGGCCTTATACATGGCAAAGGGAAACAATCTGGAGCTTCTGATGTCAACATTTCACCATCATGGAAATATTGATGGGAAAACTTCAACAACAATAAAGCCTGAGATAGAAACTATGAAACCAAAGAGAGGGTAGATATTTTTGATGAGTTAGACAGTGAATACAGTGCCACTTGAAACACAAATCATTTGTCAATGGTTGTGTTTTATTTGATCTTAAACTTGTGTTGCATAAACAGTTTGATAGTTTAAAAATAAAATAGTAAGTGAAAAATATTACAAAAAAATATTCTTGGAAGATTTGGACTGGAGTTCATAAGAGATCACTTACAGGAGAGGAAAAAACAAAATATTTTGGTTCAGGGAATAATGCAAAGAAAGACTGTGAGTGCATTGGTGAGCTGACAGATGAGCAGGCAGGTGCAGCATCGCAAGGACCTATTATGACAACAGGAAAGAGGTCAACTTTTCCTAACAAAAGATGGCAGGAAAGCAAAACATGTGCGCTATCAGCATAAGGAATACTGAGGCATAGGATGTACAGTTGTCAAGGATGAAGACTGCCTTCAGCATCACTAGTTGAAGCTGAGATTATTTCAGTGGAAGAATTTTACCTGTCTTTATATTGTAGTTCACATATGATTTATTTTTGGTGTCACCTTTTAGGTTTTGTAAGCAAATAAAAAGCTGATGTGTAAATGTTGATGCCTATTGAGCTCATTTCATATTTGATATTTGATTTCATTCATCTCTTACTTTCTTGATGAGTGCATGTTACATTCATAATAAGAGCTCCTGACAAAACAGGTGAAGAGTAGAGGGGGAAAATGTGCCACACAGGAAAGGTCATCTAAGCACAGATGCTGTCACAGTATGAGTATATGTGCATGTGCGTAACTTTGAATGTCATGAGTGAAGATTGCCTTGGGTGTGGCTGTGGAAGCAAAGCATTTTTTAATTAATTTTATTGAGAAACAAACACAATGAGGCAGTTTCAAAACAGTTTCAATAATTAGTAAATTGCATATTGTTGTCTTTGTACTGTTTATTCATACTACAAGAAGCAGACATGATATCCTGTCCATACACTATTAGTACAAATCTTTCTTCTCATTGAATTAAGAGAAAGGAGCTGTATATTTATCCTATTTTGTGTATACAAATAAAAAGTGGTTGTTCATTTCCTTTTTTGTTTAGTTTTGTAAGAGATGTGTATGCAAAGTCTATTTTTGTAGTATAGTTCTACTGGCATTTTCACCGTAGCTCATATGGTAATTTATTTCTAATATTATCTTTTGGAATTTGTAAGAAAGTACAGAGCTGGTAGGAAAATTTGATGTCTATTCTAAATACACAATACATATATAAAAATTTAATATTTAATTTTATGATATTTTATGTTTGTGTTCACTACACACTATATAATATAATAACCTTCTGGCAAAAGAGCAGACCAGTGAGATGTTAAGTATGTCCTACAAAAGGCCGCTGCTATCAGTGTAAGCAATATGTGTGTGTATGGAATGTGGGGCTGCACTTGTGCAGACTGTTTTACATGCAATAACTGAAGCAAAGATTTTGTGTTGTAAACTACTCTGGCAGATTGACTAATGGTCAACTGGTAACACCTGGATGAACTGAATCAGTGTGGCACTGGGTGTGGAAGGACTGCATGGGGATTGTTGGCAGCAGCAGAAAAGGAGAACTAGGAGGCAAAACGATATGGGGCTGCTGTTGATTCTCCTGGAGAAGTTTGTCATGCTGGCTTCCCTGATATGAACTTAGCTATTCTAATTATCAGAGAAACTCATGTCCTTGTGGCTGAGCATGGCTGTTGCTATTCTTGAGGGAGGTCTGTTCTTATTTTAAGCATTATTACCTGCCTGGTGTGGATCTTTCAGTCTAGTGGCACAAATCCTTGACCTTGCTGGCTTTGATCTGTGGCCTTGTGGCCTTCTCAGTGCAGATCCTTGATACAGATTTGCAAGAAACATTATTGTACGCTCTTTCCAGCTGGACTTGTAAAGGACATTTGAATGGGAGCTATGCCCTCAGATGAATTTTTTTTTTATCTCTAGTGCATAGACAAATCTCTTACTCTTTTGCACTTGACTTCTTGGGTGAATATCATAAAATAATCCTATAAAGTATGTGTCCTATGTTAAATCTAGTTCCTTATAAACTCTGACTATAACATGTTCTCTTGGTATTTTCATTGGTGGTCCTACAAAAATTTCTTGGTGCTGTTCTTTTTTAGACTTTGTATACCAGAAAACATTTTCTGAAAATGTTGCAGATTTTTAAATAAACTCAATGAATTGCAAACATTCAGTACTTTTTTTTTATTTTTTCCTATTAACTACCCATTACTTAAATAATAAAACTTTCAAAATTAAAAAATTCATCAATAGAAATATCCTGAAGAATAGACATTGTTCTTACATACCCATGTTTCTGCACCTTTTTGACAAAATTAGTTGTATCCTCTAGTGTGAGCCTCTCAGTCTGCAGAACATGGTGACTTGTGAGAATTCCATCTCACTCTGGCTCCCTTTTCATTTAAAATGTGTTCTACTTACTTTTTAGCATGAATAAATTTGACTCCTTTACAGTCAGTGTGCTCCAGTAACTGTTCAATACAAAAAAATCTGAATCTTTATTCCTATTCTTTATATTTCTAATATACTGAATGACAATTTTACCTTCTGTAATTTTTCTTACACTGTTTACTAGATCTTAGATTATCTCATTACTGTAACATATGGGGAATACACTGTATATTAAGTTCCAGAAAAATATTTTAATGCATTCACACCATATTAAAGGAATTCAGACATTATTTATCTGATATTTCTAAGCTCAATGAATGACTCAGACTTTTCATGGCTGCACTTACATATGTCCATCTACTGCAGTGGACTCTTGACAACATGAAAAGTCAAGACCAAAATTTATGAGATGAGTCAAATAAAGTATGGAGTACATTTTGTAAATAAATGGAGAAGCTGAATAGCAGACAAATATCTATTCAAGACTTTCTTTTTCTCTATGGGGAATTATTTTATTTTATTTTGAAAAGTAAAAAACAAAAGCAAGAACAAAATATCAAAAACAAAGATAGAAACAAGATGACACACAACAATGCATATGTCACAAATTTTCAAACCAAGAATAGATGATTAACAATGTTTGATATATTATCTATTTTATCATCAAATCTGTTGCTCAGATTAACGGATACAATTATGTAAGACTGGACATATCTTTGCATATTACCATTTGCTTTCAACAAAGCTTGAATTTTTGATTTTGTCTCTTTAAAAACATTATTTTAAAGAGAGTTTAATAATAATTGGTATGACATTGGAAATGGTACACTTTTAGAAGACCAAGGTGACAGGTTTTGAAGTATGATATTTGTATTACATGTTGCTTTTCTTGACATAGTTACTTAGTTCAGCATACAGAGTTAGTCAAGATGAGAATTCTACACATTAATTGCTATTTTCAAAAAAACTGATGGAGAATTTTAGTATAATCACCTCAGCCATCTTGTATATATACTTGTGTGTTTCTCTCCCTGACTTTTTCTCTCCCTTTTCTCCTTTCTCTCATCTTTGATGTTTAATCCATAAGTTCTGCCTCTTTCATTTTACTATATGTTATACATTTCAGGTTTTATTTCTTTTTTTTTGAGTTCTTACACTAGGGAGGCAATACAATATTTACACATGTGGGTGTGTTTTATTTCTCTTATGAACATAGCTTCTAGTTGCATCCACTTACCTATGAAGAGGTAAGCTTGTCTTTATTTATAGCTGAAAAACATTCCATTGCATAAAAATACATCTTTTTCTCCCATTCCTTAGTTCATGGACATTTTGGTTGTTTTCAAGATTTGGCTATGACACATTGTGCTGCTCTAAACATGGATGCACATATATCATTGTGATACGACATTTTCAGTTCTTTTAGAAAAATACCCAGGAGAGCATCTGGATAGAATGGGATTTTCAATCCTAGCTTTTGAGAAGTCTTCATACTGATTTCTACATTTGTTGTACCAGTCTACATTCTCAACAGCAGTGGAGAAGGGTTCTTTTTTCCCTGTAGCATTTGTTATTAATTGATTTCTTTATCATAGCAATTCTTTCTGGGGTGAGATGGTATCTCAATATTGTTTTAATTTCATTTCATGAATGGCTAGTGATGTGGAGGATTTTTTTTATGTATTCACTTGCCTCTTATATTTCTTTCTCTGTGGAGTGTGTATTCATCTCAGATGCCCATTATTGGCTGCGTCTTTAAATTTTGGCGCCCTAATTTTTTTTTAATTCTTTATGTATTCTAGACATAAGACCTTTGTCTGAGTGGTAAATGGTTAATATTTTCTCCAAATTTGTAGGCTGTCTTTTACTCTGTTGGTGATTTATTTTGATGTGCAGAAACTTATCAATAAGAGAATTGCAGAATCTTTTAATTGTTTTCTGTGCAGTTTAATTTCTTGAAGACCCCTATGTCTTCAAGATTTCCACCCACTTTCTCTTCCAGAAGATTTAGAGTTGGGTTTTAATGTTTAGATTTTTAATCCATTTTGACTTTAATTTAGTGCATGATGATAGACCTGGATCTAGTTCTAGTTTGAGGCATGTGGAGAGCATTTTTCTACACCATATCTTCCTTCCAATAAACATGTTTGGCCCCTTTGTCAAAGATAAGGTGGCTGAGTGTGTTTATAGTTGTATCTGTATGCTCTAACCTATTCCACTGATCCTCTGTTGTTTTTTTTTTTTTAAGTGCCATGCTTATTTTATTACAGTAGGTTTGAAGCGTAATTTTAAATCTGGGATTATAATGCCTCCTACCTTGCCTTTGTTGCCCAATATTGCTATTGCTATTCTAGATCTTTTCTGATCCTAAATAAATTTTAGGAATGTTTTCTCTAGATCTGTAAAGCATGTCATTGGTACTTTGATACAGATTACATTAAATCTGTATAACAATTTTGGGAGTATGACCATTTCACAATGTTCATTCTTTCTATCCATGAACAAGAAATATCTTTTCATTTTTCTGAAACTCTCTTTGATGTCTTTTTTTCAGTGTACAATATTTTTCACTGGATAGAACTTTTACTTTCTCATATTAATTCCTAGGTATTTTATTTTTGGATGCTATTATGAAGGTTATTGTTCTCTGATTTCTTTCTCAGTGTGTTTGTTATCTGTGTAGAGGAATGCTATTGATTTTTGGGTTTTGATTTTGTTTCCTGCTATGCTGCTAAATTTGTTTATTAATTCTATTAGCTTCTTGATGGAGTGTTTTGGGTTTTCCGAGTAGAGGATCACATCTTCTGCAAATGATAGTTTAACTTCTGCTTTACCTATTCTTTTCCATTTATTTCTCTCTGTTGTCTAATGGTTACAGTTAATAATTTCAGAACTATACTGAATAGGAGTACTGACAGAGGACATCTTTGTCTTGTACCTGATCAGATAGTAAAAGATTTCAGTTTTTCCCCATTTAAAATTATGTTGGCTGTTAGATTGTCATAGATAGCTTTTATCAGACTGGAATAGAGGCCATCTATTCCAATTTTCTGTAGGGCTTTCATCATGATGAGTGTAGGATTTTTCTGCTTCAATTGAGATGATCATGTGATTTTTGGTTTTGGTTCTATTGATATAATATAATACATTTATATATTTGTATATTTTGAACCATCCTTGTATAACTGGGATGAATCCTACCTGGTTAACGTGTATAACCTTCTTGATTATATGTTGTATCTTATTTAATAGGATTTATTGAGGATTTTTGCATCTATGTCTGTGATAGAGATTGACCTATAGTTCTCTTTTTTGGTTAAATATTTCTCTGGTTTTGATATTAGTGTAATAAGTAATATATTGGGAATATTGCCTTCTTTTCAAGTTCACTGAAGGACTTGATGAGTATTGCAATTAAATCTTCTCTAAATTTCTTGTACAATTCATGTGTGCATCCATCAGGACTGGGTTTTCTTTGTTTGTAAATTTTTTATTACATTTTCAATTTTGTTAAATTATATTGGGTTATTCACAGTTCTTCTATCTTCTTGATTCAGTTTTGGTAATTTGTTCCTAACTAGGAATCTGTTGATGTCTCTGTGTCTTTGGTTCTGAGACCAAAGGTTTTTAAAGTATGTATTGATGATCTTCTGAACTTCTGCAGGATTTGTAGTAATTTGATGCATTTCAATCCTCATTACTTGAATCTCAGCTTTTTCTTTCTTATTTGTGATGAGGTTAGGTAGGTGTTATCAAGTATATGTAATCTTTCATAGAACCAGCTTTTAGTTCATTAATTATTTGTATTTGTTTCTTCATTTCAGTTGCATTAATTTCTGCTTTAATCTTTATTATTTCTTCCTGTCTTTGGGCTTTTGACTTGGCATGCTTTTCTTTTTCTAGAAGCTTGAGTTGAAGAATAATAGTACTGAACTATTCTCATTGTTTTCCTAATGTGTAAGTTCACTGCTATAAATTTCCCTCTGAAAACTGCTTTCATTACATCCTACAAATTCTAGTAAATTGTGCTTGAATTTTCATTGAATTGTAAATATTGTTTAATTTTTTATTTAATTTCATCAGTAATCCATTGATTGTTGAAAAGGGTGTTATTTAATTTCCATATGTTTACGGGGTTTTTGTGGTTTCTTTTGTCATTTATTTCCAATTTCATTGCACTGTAGTCAGATAATATGCATTGGATAATTTAAGTTTTATTGCATATACTTAAACTTAAACTATGGACTAGTATGTAGTGTATTTTCTAAAATGTTTCATGTTCCAGTCTAAAGAATGTGTATTCAGATGTTGGGTGAAACTCTATATGTCCACTAAGACCATTTGTTCAAAGATCTGGTTCAGTTCTTATACCAGTTTGCTAATTTTTTGTCTGCTTGACCTATCTTTTTGGGATAACAGTGTATTAAGGTTCCCTGTGAAGACTGTGGTACTGGATATTAGATTTTTCATTTCCATTAGAATTTGTCCTCTATAGTTTGGTGCTCCTGCATTTATTGCATGCCTATTTATGAGTACTATCTCTTCCTCTTGAATTTTTCCCCTAACAAGTGTATAGTGGCCTTCTTTATCACCTTTGATCATTCTTGGTTTGAAGTGAAGATTGCCTGTGAACAAGATTGCTACCCTGCTTTTTTCTTTTTTTTTTGGTCTTTTTGAGACAGAGTCTCACTATGCAGTTCAGGCTGGCCTTAAGCTCACTTTGTAGCTCAGGTTGGTCTCGAACTCAACAATCCTCCTGCCTCAGCCTCCCGAGTGCTGGGATTACAGGCATGCACCACCACGCCCGGCTTACCCTGCTTTTTTCTGAGGTCCTGGTTGCAGTATTGTTTTCCATCCTCTGATTTTCAGTCTACAAATTTCTTTCTGAGTTAATTTATTTCCTCTATACAGCATATTACTGGATTTTGTTTCTTAATCTACTCTGCCTATTTCTTTTAACTTGTGAATTGAGTCCAATTACATTGATTGTTACAATTGATACCTTTTGTCATAGTATTTTCCTGCTATGGGTTACTTACTGTTCTCCTCTGTTTGTTTATTAGCTCTATTTGGTAGGTTCTTTCCATTCTCTTTTTGGAGTTGTGTTTATTTTGATTCCATTTTAGAATATCTTTTAGTTCTTTGTGTAGGATTGGCTTGGTTCTCATGAAATTCTTTAGTTGTTCTTTGTCACAGAAGTATTTCACTTCTCCATTAAACTTGAAAGAGATTTTTGCAGGGTATATCAGTCTGGGTTGGAGTTTCTTTTCAGTTTTTTTTTTGGTGGTATCATGGATCAAACTCAGCTAGCTCCCTGGCCCTGGAATTTCTTTTATTGTATAACTTGAAATATTTTGCTCCATGCTCTTCTGAGCTTGATGGCTTGTGAGGAAAATTCTGTTTTTCTGATGGGTGTTACTTCAAATCTGTTTCTTTTTTCTAGTGGCTTTTGGTATTTTGTGCTTGTGCTGAATTTCTGGGGTCTTGATTATTATACATCTGGTTGTGTTTTAATTGGGTTGATATTATTTGGAGTTCTAAATGCCTCGATTACCTGAATGTCAGATTGTTTCTCCAAATTTGGGAAGTTTTCTGTGATTACTTCTGCCTATATTTTTTATATCACTTATGTTGTCTCTTTTCTCATTGATATCTATTATTCTTATGTTGTTCACCTTTGCATCATCTTGCCACTGTTTACTCATTATTTCCTGGAACTTATTTGTTTTTAAGAGATTTTCCGTACCTTTTCCTTAGGTGCAACAGTGTCTTCAAGGTCCGAAAGTCTATCTTCATGTTTATTCAGACATTTTTGCCAACTTTGAATTGAGTTTTTAATTTCCTGAATATCTGTCTGAATCTGTTTCATGCATTCTATTTCTTTTCTATGTTGCTCATTCAAGGTTCACATTTTACTATTTTATTAATGTCTTCTTTAGAAATTCTTAGTAATTCCTTTATTATAGTTGTCATTTCTTTTTTTTTTTTTTAACTTGGGATGTTATTTTTGATCTGATTACCTCTGAAGTCTTCTTCGGTTGTTTCTTTACTTCAGATGCTATTATTTCATAGATTTTTGGTGTGTTACTTCCAATTTCTTCTGTGCTAGTGTTTGCTACATTTGTTCTGTGTGGGCTCGGGACCTGAGGTTGCATTTTGTTCCTTATCTTTGTCATTTTATATTTCAGAGATAACTCTTTATTTTGATTTCTGTGATACTTATTTGTGAAAGTTTGATAGTAGTTAGTCATATCACATCACTGTTATGAGAACCTCTCTGTAATGGGTCTTATTTATAGGCCTCTCTTCTGAGTCAGAAATCCTTGTTTCATGTGTGTCCCAAAATTTTGCCTTCTCTGTTGATTGAGAGTTATATATTTGTTTCTATTTTGCATTGTTCTCTGTCCTCCAGAGGGCTTTAGTGAGTTTATTACCCAAATGCCTCCTGATATATTTCTGAAGAGAAGAGGTAGCAAAGGCAGATATGGTTGTCTATTTATAGTAATACAATTAGTAACACTAATAATGAATAGTGAGATTTAGCAACTGACAAACTTTTGTAGCTAATGTTTGTAATTTAGATCACAAAATAAATATTATGGCTATATAGCTCAACAGATATTTAATTGGGAATATGCATTAAAATCAGTGCCCCTAAGTTCTATCTGCTTACCTCCCCTTGATGTACTTGAAGTCTTCCAGGTGGACTAGTTCACTGTATTTACCTGGTGCCACCTCTGTCTCAAGAGGATGCTTCTGGAGATCTGGGTATTTGTCCCTCACTGCCCTGAGCAGTATGCCTCAGCTTACCAGGTCAGGGTCTACTGAACTTGAATTCAGTCAGTTGGGCCTGGCTTGTGTCTGGCTGTTGTGCTCAGCTTCTTCTTGCCATGGACCTTGGAAGTGAACTTGCTATGCCCCTATGGCCAGAAGTTCTGCACCTAGTTTAGTTCACTGGGTTTCTCCACTGAAATTCCACTTCCTGATCCCAAACTAGTCCTCTCCACTCTAAACTCTTTATTTATTTATTTATTTATTCATTTCTTTCTGGAAGGGTCTACAGGGTGTTCAGGGTTTCACTACTTGATAAAACTCATAGTGATCCACCTGTTTACAGCCTACCAAGAGCTGGGATTACAGGTGCGCACCACCATTCCCATTCTCAATTGCCATTATCAGCCTGTTCCTGGGATGTGGCCAGCCAGGCAGGCCCAGGGATCGAACCCTCGGCTTATGCACCTTAATCCACTAAGCTATTTGGATGGCCCTTAGACTCTTCATTTAAAAGGCTGTCTGGGATAAACCACGGAAAGAATTTCATACATTGAGCTTGGTAGCATCCACACTTTTGAGATCTACCTTTGTCATTCTATTGCCTTCTGCTTAAGTTCACCTCTGCACATTTTTCTCCATTTTGCTTTCCCCCATAACATTCATTACAACCAGCTCCTAAGAGATCAAAAGTTATCCAATAACTTTAATCTGCACATGAATTCACTAGGGTTGCTAAAACAAAGTAAGAATAAATGAGTGGCTTGAACAATATATGTTTATTGTCTTATAATCCTAAAAGCTAGAAGCTCAACATCACAGTATTTGGGGGGAACAACCTTTATGAAGTTATTAAGAAAATATTTATTTCTGGCTAGTGTCTGGCCATTGTCTAGATTGGGGCAGCATAACTCTAATCTTTACCTGATCTTCTGCATCCTGGGGATAGCTATTTATAACAGATAATATAGATGCTTAGTTAAAACTGTCATGAGGCTGGGCGTGGTGGCGCAGGCCTGTAATCCCAGCACTTGGGAGGCTGAGGCAGGAGGATTGTTGTGAGTTCGAGACCAGCCTGAGCTACAAAGTGAGCTTAAGGCCAGCCTGAGCTGCATAGTGAGACCCTGCCTCAAAAAGACAAAAAAAAAAAAAAAAAAAAAAAAAAACTGTCATGAGATACAAAGAAAGGCATTATATATTATTAAAAGTTCAATTCAGAGGTTAGAGAGATAACTCAGCAGTCCCGAGTTTGAATCAAGTACTGTATACAATGTTGGCCCCAGAACTCAAGGTCACAGTGCTGGCCTCAATACCAGGCATGGTGGTGCATGTCTGTAATCCCAGCACTTGGGAGGCTGAGATAGGATGATCACTACAAGTCTGAACATACATTGAGACTCAAATAAAATAAGTATAAATAAATAATTAAATAAGTAAATGTTCAATTAATCAGGAAGTTATAAGAGAATTACATAAATACATCTCAATCAGAGCATCCATATATATAGAATATATTTACATATTTATAAGGGTAAATAACAGTAGAACGATAGCAGATGTCGATTCCTCACTTTCAATAACAGATTGAATATCCAGACAGGTCAAAGAATAAAACTATAGATTTCAACAACATTATAAAACAATTTTTCAAGAATTTATTATGTACTTTATAGAGAATTAATAAAAAGGAGTTTGAAGATTCTGAAAATAAAAGACACAATAAATATTTAAAGAGATGAAATGCTGATTACCTAGATATTTTCATTATACATTATAAATATATGACTCAATTTAAGACACTGTATCTCAGACAGATACGCAATTATGTGTCAAAGTTGAAAATAAAATATGAATATGAGAATAAATTATTTTATTTTTAAAAATGTGACACTGGAAACTTAGTTCTCTTTCCCATCTTGTAAGATGGCAGGTGAAAAAACCAAGAAGCCACACACTGGAGAGAAGAAACCTGAAGCCAAGAAGGCTGTTGCCAGTGGTATTGGTAAAAAGGGTCAGGTGAAGAAGGCAAAAAAGTCCAAGAAGGGGCAGCTGAAATCCTGTCCTAGTTAGAGGAATTGGTAGATAACTACCAATCTGCTATGTATTCCAGAAGGGCTTTGTATAAGAGAAAGTACACAGCTGATAAATCAAAAGTTGAGAAGAAAAAAATAGGAGAAAGTTCTTTCTATAATCACAAAACTGGTCAGTGGTGACAAGAATGGAGGTACCTGGGTAGTTAAGCTTCAGAAAATGCCTAGACACTACCCTACTGAAGATATGCCCAGAAAGCTCTTGAGCCACAGCAAGAAACCCTTCAGTCAGCATGTGAGGAAACTTTGAGCTAGCATCATTCCTGGCACCATCTTGATCATCCTCAATGGGTGTGTCAGAGGTAAGAGAGTGGTTTTCCTGAAGCAGTTGGCCAGGGGCTTGCTACTTGTGACTGGGCCTTAATCTTGTTCCTCTACAAAGAACATATGAGAAATTTGTCATTTCCACCCCTACAAAAATTGATATTAGCACAGTGAAAATCCCCAAACATCTCAGTGGTGCTTACTTCAAGAAGAAGAAGTTGTGGAAGCCCAGACACCAGGAGTACAAGATCTTTGACACCAAGAAAAAGAGATACCCAATTTCAGAGCAGTGAAAGGTGGATAAGAAAGTGGTGGACTTGCAGATTTTTGCAAAAATCAAAGCTGCTCCTCAGCTGTTCTGAGGCTATCTGCGATCTGTTTTCGCTCTGGCAAATGGAATTTATCCTCATAAATTAGTGTTCTAAATTTGTTACTAAGAACCTAATTAAATAACTGATACATTTAAAAATACCTGACAAATATAAAACATGAATTAACAAAATACATTAACATTATTTTTCTGTGCTGATGGAATGACAGAGTTTTGCACTGTAATTATGTAAGAAATATTAAGTATTATGTCTCTTTTAAGAAGAAGGAGTAGTTAAAACTGTAGATTAATTGCACGTGCAGGGTGGGAACAAGACTGCCTTGAGAACAAAAAGCAGCTGAAGTGAGCCATCTGAATAAGGTGCTCTGGCACTGAGACGATGAGGTGCCCTGAGGCTGCCACGCGAGCACGCCGCTAGGCATGAGGCATCATGTGACCTGTTGGATACATAGGAAATAAATGTACTCCTGTGGCTTAGCAGTTTCTTTCCTCCCATCCAGAGAGACTTCCACCTGACCTTAGGTTTCTGCATTCTGACTCTTACCTTTATCTCTCCATTTTCCCACCATTCTTCTTCCTGGAAACCTCAAGACCTGAGTTGGACATAAAATGTAAGCAGTTAATTTCCAAGGATTTAAATAAAAATATGTGATTTTATTTTGAGAAGTAAAACAAAAGCAAGAACAAAAATTAGAAACAAAGAATAAACGAGGCAACATACAACAACACATAGGTTACAGATTTTCAAACCAAGAATAGCTGATTAACAGTGTTTGATATATTATCTATTTTCTTGTCAAGGGTTTTGGAGATAGCTCAGTACCATAAGTGTCTGCCTAGCACGTGTAAAGTCCTGAGTTCAATCACTGGTACTACAATAATATAAATAAATACAATAATACTACTGATAATATTTTATCATCAACTGCTGCTCAGATTAACAGATACAGTTATGTAAGATTGGACATATGGTTGAATATTACCACTTACTTTCAAGAAACCTTAAAGTTTTGTTCTTGTCTCTTTTTTTTTTTTTACTTTTTTTTAAAGTTTGTTTTAAAGATATAGTAATAATTGATATGACATTAGAAATGATGCATATTTGGAAGACCAAGATGAAAGGTATTCAAACATGGTTTTTGTATTACACGTTGTTCTATGTTTTTACTTTTGCAAAACTGAGAATTGAACTCAGGCCTTTGTGCTTGCCAGGGAAGCACTTATTCCACTGAGCCATCTCACCAGCCCCCTGAATGACACATTCTTATCCTTGATGTAGTTGCTTAGATTATAGATATTAGCACACAGAATTAGCAAGGTGAAAATTCTACCCTTTAACTGCTGTTTTCAAAAGACTGATGCAGACTTTTAGTACAGAATCACCTCAGCCATCCTGTATACACACATGTTTTTCCTCTACCTTCTTTTATTATCTTTTCTCCTTTCTTTCATCTTCATTTAATAATCCTTAAGTTCTGTTTCTTTCTGTTTTACTATATCTGTTATGCCTTTCAGGTTTTATTTCTTCTTTCAGGTTCTTACAATAGGGAGACAATACAATATTTACACATGTGGGTTTGGTCTATTTCACTTATGAGTATAGCCTCTAGTTGCATCCACTTACCTATGAAAGCTTCAAATTTGTCTTTTTAATAGTTGAGTAATACTCCATCGTATAAAAATTCCAACCTTTTTCATCCTAATTTTTCAGTATTACATTCACTTTTTTATTTCCTTATCTAGTAATGAGGACCAATAATACTACCATAGCTCAACCTCTTTCCATGAGTTTCAGAGCAGTGTATTTGAAGTCTAGCTGGAATATATTTTGTAGATAAATATGTATGTATGTTTTTCTCAAGCTGTACATGGAATGCTTATTTGTTTCTATAAGACAACCAAAACATCTATTCCCTTGAAAGTTAAAGAATGCTTGTAGCTGAATATATTATTTTTTCCAGAAATAGAAAGTTAATTATTTCTCAAAACAGTAGTTAACACTCCCTAGACAGAAAATCTTTATCAAGTCTTGGTCAAATTTTCACAAATCAATGAACTTTAAAACCCTGGTTTGTATAGCAAATATTTATTAATTAAAAAGCATAATAACAATATCATTAACACCAATAGTATTTCCTAAAAGCTTTTATCATATTTAGCCTTTAGATCGCCACTATCACCTTTAATAGGAATATATTTTTTACTCTTATGCTGAGGTAGTGTGAGGGATTTTAGGAAAACCACAGCAAAATCCTCATCACTCTAAAACTAAGAGGGGAGAACAGTTTGTTGTGCATGAATGGGATGACAGAAATAATTTCTTTTACTTCAAATCTTACACTCATTGGTACAGTCAGTGGCTTCAAATATGAGATTAGCATAAAATATTTTATAGAGTTAGAGGTTTTCTATGTAGGTAAATATTATAGAGAAACACATTATGTCTTTCCTTAAGAAATAATATTTAAATTATCTTGAAATAATATACTTAGTGTGCTCCACAAATGAGTCAATCCATAAAAACCAGAGAAAACGAGTATTTGATTGGATAGTTAGAACACTGATGGTCAGTCCTAATGGTATTGACAGCTTGATTTAGAATATTCTTTGTTCTGCATTATAAGATATTTAGCAGAATTTTTAGCCTCTAGTGCAAAGATTTTCAAATGTTACTAAATGTTCTCTGATTAGTAAAATTACCTCTAGCTGATCCAAGTTTGTTTACAAAGTCAGGCTTCACTTTTGAAGACAAGTAATTGTCTACTTAATTTTACTCAAATTTATTATTATATATCATCAAATATTTTATGACTCTAAGATGAAGACTTTTATTATTTGAGAATTATGGCTGTGGTCCTCAAAGAATTCACAATTAAGCAAAAAAAAGGATATTCTTAGATGACTAGAAGATGATATAGTTAATGCTAATTGACACAGGAATGGAACAAATGACATGGAGTCAGTCCATGTTCAAAAAAGTAATGCAAATAAAGCACTAAAATGAGCTTCAAAAAGGGCCTTTGAAATATGCTCCATAAAATGGAGTGGGATTTTTAGAGGATGTAATAGGGAGAAATAAATTTTGCATAGTGGTATTATCTGTAAAATGATATTAATTCTGGAAAAGTCAAAGAGGATTAAAAGAATATCAAATTAATTCTAATATGGTGACTACAAATATGCACTTACATTTCCTCCCTGAAGATAATGCCACTCTCTGCTGACCCAAACAATCTTACAGCTTGAATAATTCATCATGAGTAAGCATGACTTGTGTGATTAATTCCCAAGAGACCAAATTATTTTCAGTGTTTTGGCAAACAAAATCTGAAGGATGAGACTAGAGTCTCTAGATTTGTTAAATATATGTAATTCTTTGTGAATCTTCCTTTCACTCAGTGTAAAAATTTTGATATAAAATGTGTCTCAAAAATCTCACACTTAAATTGGGACCCTTGTCAGAAGGGGAGATAGGAGTGGCTCACTGGGAGAATGTCTTGGAAGGGTTTCTTCTCTTCCCAGCTCTTCTATCCCCTCTTGGCTCCCTGGGCATTGTGGAGTGAAACACTCTCTTCTGCAGCGCCTTCCCACCACACCATTTCTGCCATGGACTAAACTGACTTTGAACTGAACCTGATGAATCTCTTTTCCCTAAAGTTGTGGGTATCAGGTATTTTGTCTCAGCAACAAGAAAATGACAAATATACTTAGGCTACTCTTTTGTAGATATTGACATTATTTACCTTAAAGTTTAAATAAAATCTTTCCTCCAAGGCTTGGGTAGAGAGTTGATAGAATGTATATTACACTCAGTGTTAACATAATATTGGCTGATGTTCCCATGCCCTTGGTAGTGATAATTCTTTGGAATACTAAGAAATGACAAAGACTTGGTTGAATGATGACTTGAGAAATGTCTGAGCAGTGTGAGAGTCCTCGAGCCTGAATAAGGCCTTCATTCTTTATCCTCAGATCAACAGCTCAGCTAAATCAATAAAAAAATCTGGAATCTTTTCTGGTAGGTAAGAGGATTAATAAATGAATTCTACAAACAAATTAGATCCATATTTACTAAAAGAACATTATTTGTGTTTTGGATGGACAATTACTTATTATACAAGTTCTAGGAATGTCAAAGCATTTTTGGCTTTTATCCAACATGTCTTTCAATGCCCGGAATCACTGTAACTTCAATGCCTTCTGCCACTCCATTATGTTATGGCTGCTTGGTTTTGAAAGTCATCACTTTTGAAAATCACTAAATTGAAAATTTAGAGTGGAATAAAGAAAGACATGAATAGTCTCCATTGAGAACTCCTCTGTGCATTTTTCTTAGCTCCTCTTACTGCCCGATTTTCTTGTTGGCAGGAGAGTGTGGGAGGAAAGGACAATAAATATCCATTCTGATTACTGGAGGTTTTCCTGATAATTCCTGAGTCATTTAACATGTTGACATCAACTGGAACTAGACTGGCTTCATATGGGTTGGAGAGAACAAAGAATGAGGCTAAATGAAGACAGTGGTTATTCACTTAAGCGCAGTGTAAGTCTACCTCTTTTCTTTTTCTGGAAGAAAAGAGAGGCAGAGGGAGACTTCAGTTTCAGCAGAAGTGGGGCACTGAACACCATGGCGAGTCCACAGGGCCAGGAACAAGACAGAAGCCCATTCACCAGGGACCGTGATGCGGGAGCAGCATTAACAAATTCCAAGTCAGTCGGGGTGATAGGACCAGTTTCAGAGTTGCCTGAAGTAAAAAGTGAGACCCTGTCTCAAAACTCCAGAACAAAAAGAATAATAAAAACAAATATTTTTTGACTTGTTTGTCTTTTTTAGACTTTGCAAGGTTTTTTTTTTATATTTTCATTCTTTAATTGTTTCTTTTCCTTTTGTTCTTTTTTTATTTATTTTGGTCTCTTTTTATTTATTCTCTTCTAGTTACTTTTATCTAATTCTATTAATTTTCTTTTGGATTGTAATAACATCCTTTATTTCACCTTTTCATCTTTTTATTCTGCTGCTTAAT
>PVKA01033224.1:0-24590 GCA_004027165.1 Ctenomys sociabilis | reverse complement strand
TTTTTTTTTTTTTGTCTTTTTGAGACAGGGTCTCACTATGCAGTTCAGGCTGGCCTTAAGTTCACTTTGTAGCTCAGGCTGGTCTCTAACTCACAACAATCCTTCTGCCTCAGCCTCCTGAGTGCTAGGATTACAGGCATGCGCCACCATGCCCGGCGCAGACCTAGGTGTTTCAGGCCTTCCCATTTTTTGAAGTCACAGTGCTCAGGGATTTCTGAGTTTTCCCTTACTTTGAGAGGCACTGCTCTTGAATGGGGTTATTAGGAACTTCTAAAATGTCTTAAATTCTGCTGCTTTTAAAGAAAAACAGCGCTGGGTGTGGTGGTGCACCCCTGCAATCCCAATACTCCAACACGAGGCAAGAGGATCACTTTGAGTTCAAGACCAGTCTGGGTTACACAGTGAGCTCAAAGCCAGCCCGAACTGTAGAGTCTAAAAAAGGCAAAATAAAACAGTGGAATAAGTGCTTCCCTGGCAAGCGCAAGGGCCTGAGAGAAAAAAAAAAAAATAATTAAAAAAATTTTTTAAAAAGAAAAATAAAGGCCACCTGTCTTCTTGATTCTCTTGGTCTGCTCTATCAGTGGTAGTTTTCTAAGCTGCATTTCGTTCCATCTCATGGGCAAGGTAGTCTGGAGGAGCCGAAGTTTAGGAGGTCGCCCAGACAATGACTGCCAACTGAGGGTGGAAAGAGTGCTCTAGGTTCGGCCTTCTGTCTGCTGTCCCGGGCTGCACAGAGAGATCTTGGCTCCGGACCCAAGGCTGGGGCGTGCTGGGCCAGCCGAGGGGGTGTCCTGGCTTTCCAGGGGCTGGGGAAACCTCTCTGGCTCGGGGGCGGGAGACTCCGTTCCCGAATCGGCTCTGGCCCCACTGCCGCCTCAGCACTTTCTAATTGCAGCTGCAAACATCAACAGCCGCAACTGCAGTCATGACAACAGACTCCGCCCCATCCCTTGCGTGGGCAGCACGTGACGGCAACGCCAGCGTCGCTCCTTCAGCCGCCGGGCTGGGGCGGGGCGGGGGGGTGACGTTTACTCTGTCGTCTCCAAGGATATAAGGCAGAGACGTCAAAGTCGCCAATGTTTAGGGTGCGACGGTCTCCTGTCTCCATGGGAACTGCAGTCGGCCAAACACAGGGCCCCAGCAACAGGCTTCTGATTGGCCCGATAACCTAAAGGCGGGGTTTCGTCTCTGCGCCCGCCTGTGTGTTGCTGTTTTGGTTGTTGTCTCTGCTTGTTTATTTCTGTAACAGACCTTGGAGGCTGAGGTCTAGGTCTGTCGCCAAGGATGAAATCTGGGAGAAAACGTGCTCGACGTGCTCCTACCGCGCACAGTTCAACAGATGACATAGTTTACTGTGACTAGGTCTACAATGGGAGTCAAAGTTTCATGCCTGGCTTTTGTCACAGCCCAATATTTGGTCTTACAACCCCTGTCCCTATCCCGCATCACTTTAGAAACGACATTTGTTTATGCTTTTAAGAGCAGTCGGGGCCTCTTGTAACCTAGTGGCTGGGTTCGGTGCCCTCTTCCTTACCATCTGATCCTAATTTTGTCGAATGACATCATTTATCCATATTCCCACCCAGAAGTGTTCAGGTTTCTTGTGGTCGGAATGCACATAAATATTCCCAGCAGGGCATTGTGGCGTGCGCCTATTATCCCAGCATTCGGGAGGCTGAGGCGGGAGTTTCACAAGTGTGAGGCTAGTTTAGGCTACACAGTGACTTTAAGACCAGTCCGAACTACACAGGGAGACCATGTCTCGAAAAAAAAAAGTACTTCTAGTTCTTAGCATATCATATCTTACTCTTTTCTCTGCCTCTTTTTTTTTTTTTTTTTTTTTTTCTTTTGGCGGAACCAGGGATTAAACTCAGGCCCTTGCACTTACCGGGGAAGCGCTCATTCCACTGAGCCAGCTCCCCAGCCCTCTCTGCCTCTTTTGATTCAAAAATAAAATTTTGGTTTCTCCCAAATCATAGAGGACACAGATGAATAGTGCATTATTGTATATCTATATGACAAATTTGTTCCCCTCTCCAGCTGCTGTCACTCACAGAAGTTCACAGAACAGATCCCATTTTACAGATCAGATCTGTCTTTTTTCCTTCCCCACCTTCTTCCCTTCTTCCTTTTTCTTTTAGAGGGTTTCTGGCCACATTGCCCCAGCTGGCCTCAAACCTGTGACCTTTCTGCCTCCTGCCTCAGCTTTGAGAGCAGCTGGAATTATACTTTGCACTTCTTAAAACTAACAGACTGATAGAGTGAAACATTTCGTGGGATAAACACTGTCTCCAGAAACAATTTTCTACCTGTCTCTGTCTTTTTTCTTGCTGTGCTGGGGACTGAACCCAGGCTCTGTGCATGTCAGGCAACTGAATACACATCCTCAGCTCCAGTTTTAACCTTACCCTGGATTCTTGAGCCGAAACCAAGTAAACATCTGGCAAGAGATAGCGATCTAGCCTCAGGGTTTTCAGTGAGTTAAAAGAAGGCCTTAACACCGTTAGCTATAGTGTCAAATATAATAAATCTCCACCAGTTCATGTACATACAAATCTGAAATGTTTTGTAAAAGGTTTAGATGACCCGATTACATGTTTTTAAAACAGAGAGAGAGAGAGAGAGAGAGAGAGAGAGAGAGAGAGAGAGAGAGAGAGGCTCGACCTTCCATTAAAATCACTCTCCTAGACTGGGATTGGTAGGGAGGTTAGGTATCTGTTCTCTTTCTTCATTCCTTCATCAGCTCTGGTTGAATAGCCTTGCTAAGTCCCCCTGCCATCATCCCTTGGTCCACCTCACAGCCTATAATTTCCTCCAGCAATGTGAATGAAATTGGGAGCTTGCTTAATGCAAACAAAACCAAAGGGCACAATTCTTTATCATGATGAACTTCATTCTGATTAAGTCAGGAACTGCAAGTGCTTCCTATTTACCCAGTCAGTATATTAAAGTGCCAGGCAAGACTCCTTCCTGCCTTGACACTGCCAGGATGTGTTTGAAAGTTTGATACAAGATCATTTTTAGACCATAAAAAGTTTCTTTCCAATTCTATCATCTCTTTTTCCATTTGCAGGAATACAGAATATCTTGGTCTCTGAGAACCAAAGTATTTAGGTTACATGGAAAAAGGAGTAATGAAGCAACATTTACACTGTGGACTAAAGAGGGCTGAAAACTGAAGAGGAGACTGAGGGTATTTTCTCAGTATGGACAAGGAAAGGGAGAGAAGGTGGAAGTGACAGACTTCGTAAGCACTTAGATTAGGCAGATTTATGGCCTTACCAACCTCATTGATCATTCCCACATTAATTATAAACCCCAAGTTGGGGCTGGGGAGGTGGCTCAGTGGAATAAGTGTTTCCCTGGCAAGCACAAGGACCGGGGTTCAACACCTCCCTTGTCCCTCCCCTGGTACTGAGGGACATACTGGCCAATAAAACTGACCATGTTGATGCACACTTGTAATATCAGAGCTGGGAAGGCCGAGACAGGAGGATCACTGTAAGTCCAAGTTGCATACCGAGACCCTGTACCAAATAAATAAATGAATGAATGATTTTTTTTAATTAAAAAAAAAAAGAGGAGTCTGTTCTCATCATTCTTACTCACAGCCTTGCCAGACTACACAGTAATCCAGGGGTTCTTATATTGTAAGGACAAGCAAAGTGTTTTTTGTTTTTACATGATCTGAAGAGAAACCAGAGTATTTTTTTAACTTGGGGAGTAAACCATTGATTTTAATTTTACTGAACAACAATGACCATTTTGCAACATGAGAAGATATTTAAACACTACAAAAGTCAAAAGGACATAATCTGGGGCTGGGGAGATGGCTCAGTGAAATAAGTGCTTCCCTGGCAAGTGCAAGGGCCTGAGTACAATCTCTGGTTCCACCAAAAAAAAAGGACATAATCTAAGACTAAAAGATAGTCCTTTTTATTCTTATTTTTTTATTTTTTTGAAACTAAAGCATCATTTTTATTACAGATTAAGACAAGTTGGAGGACAAAAGTCAACATAGATGCCTAGAGAGCTTTGACTTTTCCTACTCCAGTCATAGTAACTGATATTACCTCTATTCTGTTCACACCCAAGGACAGAATCACTTATCTTGTGGCATACCTGAGAACACTGGAAAAATGTATGTTCTATGTAAGTGAACAGAATCCATGGTAGAAGTGAAAGAGCAAATTTCTGTCCAAACTCTGTATGAGCCTAGGCCCAATCAGAGGACAGAAACTACATAGCAACTCTTATTTTACCTAATAGCCCAAAACATTAAAAGTAGTGATGCTAGTGATGTAGACTTGCCAAAGTAAAGATTTTAAGTGAAGATTTAAAGTATCTTTCTTAATTAAAAGGTAAATGTTCAGCCAAGCATGGAGCTACATGCCTGTAATTCCAACATTTGGGAGGGTGAGGCAAAAGGATTGCTGAGTTCGAGCCCAGCCTAAACTACATTAAGTGAATTCAAATCCAGCCAGTACTACATAGTTGAGAACCTGTCTCAAAAAAAAAAAAAAAAAAAAAAAAGTAAAAGTTCTTCATAACAGAAATAAAATCATATGAGATTGCTAAATTCTATGGCAACTCACTGTTAATTTCTTATAGTGCTTAATTTACAAACTAAACTTTATCACAAGTGTGTGTATATTTAAGGAAAAACATAAGAAGCTGGACATGGTCTTGCATGCCCATAACCCCAGCTAATTAAGAGGCTGAGGCAATTCCTTTTTATTTTTGATAGAACTGGGGATTGAACTTAGGTCCTTGCACTTGCCAGAGAAGCGCTTATTCCACTGAGCCACCCCCCCATCCCCTTTAGAAGGTAGTCCTTTAAAATTAGGTGCTAGGGAGATAGCTCAGAAGAATAAACGTTTGCCTGGCAAGCACAAGGGCCTGAGTTCAATCCCCAGTTCCTCCAAAATAAATAAATAAATAAATAAATAAATAAATAAATAAATAAATAAATAAAGTATATGTCGCCTTATAAAAACTTTTTCTGGGCATGCTGTGTTTGCCTGTAATCAACCCCAGAGTTATAAACTCCAGAAGTACCCGAAAGGCTGAGGCAGAAGGATCATTGGGAATTCAACACCAGCCTGGACTACAAAGTGAGCTCAAGGTCAGTCTGAGCTGCACGAGGAGACCCTGTCTCAAAACAAAACAAAACCCTCTGTTTTGTTTTGATTTTTCCTATCTTCTTTTGATAGCTCTATTTTTTTTCTTCAATATCCATGGCAAGGTGCTGACAGTGGTGAATAGGAGAGAGAAATCAGACAATAAAAGTTTAACTCAAAGACTATTCAATTTCCCAGCTGAGAATTCTCTTAGAATTACTTCTACTCTTGGGTAAATATACTTTGTTAGTGGATTGATCCTTGCTGGGACCTTGTCCCACCGACCCAAACATTTAGGGTCCAAGAGGGGAGGTGGAACTGTTTATTGTCCCATGGCTGGGTTAGCCAGATCAGATGGGGCTGCATGTAAATTCTGGCACAGTTCCCAGAGAAGGGACCAAACTTGCCTTCCAACTCTTGTCCTGGCAGGTGCCTGACACTTGCAGAGCCAGTTTAACCAGCATCTTGAGCAAGATTCAGCCCATTTTTATTCCTGAGTCTAGTTTAACAGTGGGAGAATTTATTTTATATGTAGGAGCATTTATTTACATGTTCTCGGGTTGCATATAAATCCAATGTGAATATATAAATATCCCCCCCCAGGTCTAATGTATCTAGAAGCTGAGGCTATAATTTAATTATAAGCAGCAGAACCAGAACCATAATTAAGGCCCAAGAGACTGAGTTTTTCTCTTATCAGTCACTCCTGGTAAGTATCTAAGGAAACAAATTTACTTAGGTCACCAGAGAACATCTGTGCTGGGGAGAATCTTTAGCCCAATTATCCACTGTGGGTTAGAAAATGATAAGATCTTTATTTCTTAAAAAATGTATCAAGCCTATTCAATCAAAATGGCCTAATTCTGTATATCCTCACTGAATTATGATGCATAATAAATAACATTTTCTGTAAAGCACTTAGCATAATTTCTGAGCAGGCATTCAATAAATATTAGCTAATATTATTTGCATTCATTTGAAAAGTATTTTTGAGCAGACCTCATGTGCCGGTATGTATCATTAGGGTCTAGAAGGTAAGGGATGTGCAAGTGAGGCAAGGAGTCTGCCTTTCCGGCCTGAGGAAGTAGGCACAAACAAATTCACTGGACAATTATCAGCTTCAAAAACAAAACAAAACAATTAACAGAACAGCTTCTAGGATCTGGCCTTGCCCTTGCCCAAGTGTTCAGAGGTGACTCTAGCAAACCATGCAAAGGCTTATATCTTTGTGGGATTTATCTTTTATTTTATTTTTATACATTTGGTACAGGATCTCACTATGCAGTTCAGACTTGCAACTTGGACTCCTAGTGATCCTCCTGTTTTCAGCCTCCCAGTGCTGAGATTACAGGTGTGTGCCACTGTGCCCAGTCTCAGTGGCCCTCTCAGCTCAGCCTGGGGTGGAGTCTGTGTTGCTGTGGTGCTGGGAATCAACCCCAGTCCCTGTGCTTGCCTAAGCAGGAGCTTAGGCCTCTGAGCTATCATTTAGATAGGAGCCCAACTGTTTCACAAATGAACATGTATGGTTACAAATCTCATTGAGTGCTAATAATGAAAAACCTAGCATGGAACTAAAGTTTCTGAAGGCCTGGAGGCTGGAGGATGCCCAGTGTGGTCCTGAGGATGGAATGTCTGAAGTCTGAGGGCTGCACAGAGAAAGGTGGAGCAGAGTGGGTATGGAGGGCAGAAAGCACACGCAATACCCCAGCAGGTCTTTGATTCTGTGTCACAATGCCTTTCACAAGTGTGTTTTGGGACTTCCAAAGGTAGGAAGTGATCTGCATCTGAAGCCCACAGCTTTAGAGTGGAAGGGAGCACTAGTTTGCCTCTAGTCTGTCCCCATCCTGGGGATCGCTGACAGTTGACAGTCACTTCTCTTGGTCTCTGCTGTATGGAACAGCTAGTACAACTATACTGGAATGACCTCTTTGGGAGCTCAACATGACTTCTTGTCTTTGCTGCAATGAAAGTTACCGTGTGTGCCCGTGGGAAGGGGTCAGTATACATTTGCTGCTGGATTTAAACAATCAAGTATGTGTGAAGATCCAGCTTTGAGGGTGGAGCCACCCTCTTCCAGAGCCCAGTGCATGCCTTTTAGCCTGCCTTTTTCTTGCTACTAAAATTTTCTCTCAGTTCAGTTTTATGCTCTTCTTCCACCATTGCATTAGCAATGGGATTTGTATTCACAGCCTAGTTCTTATGCCAGCTACTGAGTAGTTTATATGGGTTAGTGCAGACACAAGATAGGTGGATTCTGCTAGTGCCTTGTGGTGTGGCCTTCAGGTCAATCAAAATGACAATTTACTGAGTGTGATAGCAAATGTCTGTAATCGCAGTTTCTCAGGAGGCTGAGGCAGGAGGCGCACAAATTCAAGCCCAGCCTGGGCAATTTCAATGGTAAATTGCCTCTGGGTTTAATCCCCAGTAACATAACAAACAACAAAAGAAAGACAACCCAAATAATTAAAAAGCAAAAAACAGATGTTTTGCAGTACCTGCCAGGAAAGCACAAGGTCACGGGTTCAAATCTTAAAAAAAAAAAAAAAAAAAAAAAGAAACAAATGTTTTGAATTCAGTCTTGGTGAAACTCCCAGTGTGCTTGCTTCAACCTTGTGTAAGAAGCAGCAGAACCCAGGGGAGCTGGCCCTGGATGAGAACCCGTGTTTGTTCAGTACCTCTTGGTCTCTGCTGTCTGGAGCAATTAGTACAGCTATGCTGGGAATGACCTCTTTGGGAGTTCACCATGACTTCTTGTCTTTGCTGCAATGAAAGTCACCCTGTGTGCCCCTTGGGAAGGGGTTTTGGCACTGTTTTATGATGCAGAGTCTCAGTTCCAGTTAGTGTCAATAGCTCTCCAAAGAAGGCACACCTGGGCCTGGGAATTTGGCTCAGTGGCAGAAATGATTGCCTAGTAAGCTGGAAGCCCTGGTTTCGATCCTTGGCATCAAAACCAACCAACCAAACAAAAAAATCTCTCCCAAAAAGGGCACAATGGAATGCTCCTGTTTTCAAATTCCTGTAAAAAACAAAACAAAACAAAACAACCAACCAGCAACAAAAAGAGGGCCAGCCAGATACCTCAGCTGACTAAAGCACCTGCTTAGGCAGAGGCAGGGACCAGGGTTGGATCCTAGGCATGCAGTGCTGGCCCCACCCCCAGGGCATACTGAGACAGTGGTTGAGCCTGTGCCTTGTGGTGCACCCCTATAATCCCAGCACTTGGGAGACTGAAAACAGGATCACTATGAGTCCAGTATACATAGTGAGACCCTGTAGACCTGTACTAAAAAAAAAGTGGCAGGTTCTCTGAGTCAGGGTGGTTTGCTGTTTTTGACTCTTTGTTTAAGACTGTCAGCCCTTGGGGCTGGGGAGATGGCTCAGTAGAGTAAGCACAGACCCTGAGTTCAATCCCCAGTGTTCCCCCCCACCCCTGCTCAAAGAAAAAGACCGTCAGCTCGGCGAAAGCTCCTGGAGGAGCTGTGTTTGCCCAAGAACTGTTCATGTCCTGTTTGCAGTGTAGAGACAACAAAGGGACAAAGCTGTGAGGAGCTGGGAAATTAGCTCCAACCTAAAAGGTGATATTCAGATTCTAAGTGGGTGGGGTGAGAGTTGCTGGTAAGTCAGACTGTAGGGTTGGAGGTGTTCCTTATAAGGACCACTGAATGAAGAGGTGGGGAGGGGTGAAGGAGCATTTCTTCATACTTGACCTTTCACCTGGAATCCTTTCCTCTGCCCATAATGTTCTGCTCCCTTTTCTTCCACTGGCTGCTTCTCTCTTCTCATTCACTCATTCTCGTGGCATACGTCATCTCTTTTGTACCCAATCCAAAGCAATGACCCAGGTACTCACAACATACCCTTTTATTTTAATTGCTAGACCAGCATTGTGTGTGTGTGTGTGTGTGTGTGTGTGTGTGTGTGTTTGTACTGGGGATCAAACTCAGGACCTTATGCTTGCCAGGCAGGTCCTTATGTCACTGAGCTGTCTCTCCCTGGACCCCAGCACTTACTTTTATCTGACTTTTTTTTTTTTTTTTTACTAAACTATAAGGTTCATCTTAGTAGGAAATTATTCTATTTACAATTAATTCCAGTAACTTTCACACAGTAGCTGCTCAATAAATGTATTGAATGCTGAATAAATACTAGGATACTTGCCATGTGCAGCATACCAGCACTCTGGGAGGCAGAGGCAGGAATGTTGCAAGATAGAGCCCAAAATAGGGAACTTAGTGACTCAGTGAGACTCTATTTAAACTTTGTTATTGTTGTTGTTTAGGTGTTTTTTCTTTTCCCAGCACCAGGGATTGAACTCAGGACCCCTGCGCTTGCCAGGCAGGTGCTTAATCTACTGAGCTATCTCCCTGGCCCCATTGTTGTTGTTTTGAGACATGGTCTGGCTATGTAGCTCAGGCTGGCCTTGAGCTCAGTTTGTAGCCCAGACTGGTCTGAACTCTGGATAATCCTCCTGCCTCATCCTCCTGATTGCTGGGATTACAGGAATGTGCCACCATCCATGGTGCTTCAAAATTTTTTGTAAAAGGTCTGGGGATGTAGCTCTATATAGAAGGCCCTGGGTTCAACTCACACTACCACACACACACATGCAAATGCACGAATAGGATACTTGACTCTGTACAATTTGAAATAAAAAGGGCTGCCTTTGTTTTGCCTATTTGTGGAACCACTTATTCTACTGAGCCATCTCCCCAACCCCTAGAAAGTGGTGCCTTTGCAGAGGCCCTAAACCACTATCTGTAGGTAGTTGCTGTTTCTGGTTCTTATTCAAGGAAATAAGAAATTGAGGCAAGTGAAACCCCTTTCTGCCCTGGAGAGAATTCTGAAGCCAATGGAAAAACAGAAAGCAGGAGATAGGAACACAATTAAACTAATCTTAAACTAGATGCTTGACATAAAAACACCTCAGGACTGATCTTACCTAAACATATAATCTAAAAACCACTTCATGTGAAACTCTTGGGTTGCCAGAAATAGGTTGGAAATGTGTGGCCTGCCTGCGGCAGCCTGGTGCTGTAGGTGGGCCCATGAACACAGTGGGCTTGGGGACCACCAAGCAGGCCCATGAACACAAGTGGGCGTGGGGACCACCAAGCCCCATCCCACTCCCCAGCCTATTGCATAACTCCTCATTTTTCCCTCTTCTGAGTTCTAGGCTCACATAGGCACTAACTGGACGGAGCGCCAGCTTCGAGAGAACTTGACATGGACACCAAAGCACTAGTCACAGTGCTCCCTGACGGTGAGGGTTCCCTCGCAGAGACAGAGTCCTGGGAAAGCAGATCTTCTGTCCTCTGGGCAGGTGACTGATTTACTCCACGCCACCTGATGAAGTGGAGAGGACAACATGGTGGCTATGCTGAGTGGATTCAAGGAAAGAATCCTGGGGCCAGGCTACAGCATCATGCTGTCCGGCGTGGACCAGGCAGGAGCCCACACAGGGCTGTGCTGTGGTGTAGCCCTGCTCACACATCTCAGGGCAGCCTGGGATGTGGTACTGAGTCTGTGAGAGTCAAATAGTCGACCAACACTGATCCAGCACCCGCCATGTACTTGGTTGAGGCTGCAAAGCCCAGTGCGGCTGGTGAGTACCGGAACCGGAGGCAGGCACATTCAAGAATGAGGCAGGAAGGGCAAGGATTGCAGTTCAGTGGCACGGCACTTTCCTAGCAAGCCTGAGGTCCTGAGTTCATTCCTGGTGCCCATAAAAGGAAAGAGGAACAAGAGGGCTGTGTGTTGTGTGAAGTGCTGCGCTTTACACTGGGGAGACAGCAAATCCTCCTTCCGGTGGGGAGCTTTCACAGTGGCACAGTAGCAGCACACTTACAAGGTGGGTTTTTTTTTGTTCATTTGTTTTGTTTTTGCATTACTGGGATTGAACCCAGGGCTTCACACATGCTAGTTCAGTGCTCTACTACTGAGCTATGTGACAGTCCTTTTTCTTGTTTATTTTATGCCTTTTATACTTTTTTTTTTTTTTTTTGCGGTACCTGGGATCAAACTCTGGACCTTGTGCTTGCTGGGAAGGAGCTTATGCTGCTGAGCTATCTTCCTGGGCCTTCCTTGTTTATTTTATTTATTTATTTATTTTTGGTGGAACTGGGGATTGAATTCAGGCCCTTGCACTTGCCAAGCAAGTGCTTATTCTACTGAGCCATCTCTCTGACCCCTATTTTATTTTATTTTGAGAATTTTTTAAATGTATTTACTACAGAGTCTACAGGGTCTCACTACACAGATCAGACTCATAATGATCCTCCTGTTTTCAGCTTCCCATGCACTGGGATTATAGGTGCACCTAGTCTCAGTTGCCATTTCAGTGCACTTCAGGGCAGCGACCAGCACGGCATGCCGGGGATTGAATCCTGGTCCCTGAGTCTGCCCAAGCAGGTACTTTAATCCACTGAGCTATCTGGCGGGCCCTATTTTATTTTACTTTGAAGACACTTTTTTTTTTTTTAATTTATGTATTTGTAGAGGGTCTCACTAGGCAGCTTGAATTTGTAGTGGTCCTCCTGTTTTCAGCCTCCCCTATGCTGGGATTATAGGCATGTGCTACCATGTCCAGTCTCAGTCACTGACTTAGGGTATCGTGGGAGTGAGACCAGAGTAGTAAGTGGGACTGGGGATGAACCCTGGTCCTGCACTTGCCAAAGCAGGTGTTTCATCTGCTGAGCTATCTCTTTCAGCCCCCTGCTCATTTTGAAACAGGTTCTTCCTGTTTTTTTTTTTTTTTTTTTTAATGTAATTTAGCAAGATCTATAGGGTCTCTACACAGATCAGACTCGCAGTGATCCTCCTCTTTTCAGCCTCCCAAGTGCTGGCATTACAGGGGTGCGCCACCATGCCCAGTCTCAGTTGCTGTCTCAGGGTGTCCCGGGAGTGGGGCCATCATGACATCACAGGGATCAAACTTGGTCCCTATCCGCTGAGTTATCTGGCTGGCCCAAAACAGGTTCTTGGTAAATTGTCCAAGCTATGACCCTCCTGCCAGTAGCTGGATTACAGGAGTGTGCCATCATACCCAGCAGGAGGTGTTTTTAAAAACAAAAATTTATTATATATTTAATATCCTTTTTTACTTTAAATTACTTGGGAGAATACGAGAATACTATAATTATTTTAGTGTTGGGCTCATAAAAATTTTATTATGCCTCTATGGACAATGCTTTAAATAATTGATTAGATTTTTACCCTTGTGGACTACATACGTGTGTGTGTGTGTATATATATATATATGAATATATATATTTGGTACAGGCGCAGACTCATAGTGATCATCCTGTTTTCCACCTCCTCACCGCTGGGATTACAGGCGTGTGCTACCATGCCAAGTCTTGGTGGACAGCTCAGTGCCCCTAGGGACTGGGCTGGCATGGCACATGGTGCTGAGGATTGAACCTGGTCCTTGTGCTTGCCTAAGCAGGCACTTAATCCACTGAGCTATCTTGTTGGTCCAAAATATTTTCCTGTTTTTATTTTTTTAGGGCAGGGTCTACAGGGTGTTCAGGGTCTCATTACTAGATCAGACCTCTACTGCTTTTTTTTTTAGTAGAACAGGGGATTGAACTCAGGCCCTTGCGCTTGCCAGGGAAGCGCTTATTCCACTGAGCCATCTCCCTGGCCCCATCCACTTGTTTACAGCCTCCCAAAAGCTGGAATTATAGATGTATGCCACCATGCCTAGTCTTAATTGCCATCTCAGCATTCCCCAGGGGCGGGGCCAGCATGGCCTGCCCAGGGATTGAACTCTCACCCCCTGTGCCTACTTGCAGGCACTTTAATCCACTGAGCTATTTGGCCCGCTCTCCAAAATATTTTCTAAAGTGTAACTTTTTTTTTTTGGCCACTCAGGAAAAACAGAAACAAGTAATCTCTATGTGTGCATGTATGTCTCTGTCTCTGTCTCTGTCTCTGTCTCTGTCTCTGTCTCTCTCTCTTCAGCATTGGGGACTGAACTGAGGGCTTTGGTAGGTCTTATTGATAACATATCTGGGCAGGGTAGCTATGGATTAAAGCATTTTGCACTCTTCTGTGTGGCAGTAATTAGAAACATCTAGACAGCAGGTATCATGGGTCTATGTACTTCTAAAGATGGGTGAATGACCCGGGTTGATAAACATCTAAATTTTTATGCCAAATAATGTAAGTATTGAGCAGGATTTGGATTCTTTGCATCTGAGGAGAGCACAGGTCAAAAAGTTACCCATTAAAACCCTTTTTCAGGCTGGGGGAGATAGCTGAGTGGTCTAAGCACCTGTCTGGAAAGTACAAGGACCTGGGGTCAATCTCTGGAACCACCTACCTCTACCTTGATGGGGAACCTTGCAGTGCTGGCCACCAAAACCGGGTGTGGTGGCTATGCCTGTATTCCCAAGGCTAGGGAGACGGAGACAGAAGGATCACTATGAGGCCCAAGCTGCATAGTGAGACCCTGTACCAAATAAGTAAAATATATATTTTTAAGTCCTTTGTCCAAAAAGGTAATTTGCACTGCCTTCCCCTCACAAGACAGCTGATGCTTACCCTTCATTCATTCTGCAAGCCCCTCCTGAATGATTACTGGTGTCAGCACGGAGGACCACCTGCTTTCTTTTTTAAATGTATTTGGTACAGGATCTCACTGTGCAGCTCAGACTCTAGTGATTCTCCTGTTTCTGCCTCACCAGTATGTGGCAGCATGCCCCCCCTCCCCCGGGTGGGGCCTGCACAATGCGTGGTACTGGGGAATTGAACTTGGGTCCTTGCACTTGCCTAGGCAGGGTCTTAGACTGCTGAGCTATCTCTGTGGCCTGGACTACCTACTATATAGGACAGACAAGTTCCTGCTCTCAGACAGGCAATGAGAACACACACACAGGCTATTGGAACAGTAAGCTCAATAAGACAGAAAACAGGTGCGACAGAAGGTGGCTGAAAGTCAAGGAAGAGGAGCAAGGCCTTGGACTGGTGTGAGGGGCAGGGTGGCCTTCCTGAGACAGGGGCATTTGAGCAGATGTGGACATGAGGAAGCCTTGCTCCATCATGATCTACAGCCACCCCAGCGGCAGAGCCACCTTTGCACCTTGAAATGTGGCCTGGCTGGAGTGAGGCAAGGCAGGGGCTGGGATGCCATGTCATGGAGCCTCCAAGGGAGTGTGGCTTTTTAAATTTTGTTTTCGTTCTCATTTTTTGGTACTGGGACTTGGACTCAGGGCCTTGTACTTGCCAGTCAGGCATTTGTGCCACTGAGCTATATCTCTGGTCCATGTTTTTGTTTTCTAAGTGTTATTACAGAAGTCGGCTTGTTTAGAGGTTGGAGGGCTAATGGTCTGTTCAGGTTATGCTTTAATTCAGTCTTCCTAGGTGGGGGTGGTCTGTTAGTATGTAATCTGTCTTGCTCTGATTACCTACAAACTAGGGTGTGCCAGAGTTTGAAGATAGAATACTCAGTAAAGTTATGTGAGGAATTTCACCAGCAAACACTAATCTTTTAGTGGAGAAAATCTGACCCAGGAGTTAGAGCTGAAATTTCTTTTCCCTCCCTCTTTCCCTCCTGGTATTCTTTCTTTCCTTCTTTTCTCCTTTCATTTTCCCCTCCTTCCCTCCCTCCTTTTTTCTTTCCTTCCTTTCTTTCCTCCCTATCTTTTTCTGTGCTGATTGAATCTAGGGACATGTGTATGCTGGGCAAGTGTTATCACTGAGGTATAGCTCCAGACTTTTTTATTTTGAGAAAAGATCTTAAATAAAAAAAGACCATAAACAAACAAGGCAATGGAAAGGATCTTGCTAATTCAGTTTGGCTTCAAACTTATGATCCTTCTGCCTTACCTCCCTAGTAACTGAGATTCCAGGCATGCATTACTGTATCCAGCTAAAAATTTTCTTATATAATACAATAAAAAAAAAAAAAAAAAAAAAAAAAAAAAAAAAAAAAACTAAACTAAGGGCAAGGTGAGATAGCTCAGTGGACTAAAGCACCTGCTTAGACAAGCTTAGACAAGCTTAGGGATTAGGGTTCAAGCTTAGGGACCAGTACGACGTGCAGCCTCGCCTTCCTCCCCCCAGGCGGGCTGTAATCCCAGCACTGGGGAGACTGAAAACAGGGGAACTACTAAAAATCTGAGTTGTGTAGTAAGACACTGTAAGAACCAAATACATTAAAAAAAAAAAAAAAAAAAAAAAAAAAAAAAAAAAAAAAAAAAAAAAAAAAAAAAAAAAAAAAAAAAAAAAAAAAAAAAACCCTAAACTAAGTAACAGGTTATGGCCATAGTGTGAATTGCTGAATTATTATGGTGGTTGTCTGATATGGCTGAAGCCCTGAAAACAACAGTTTACCTTTCCAATAACACTTCCTCCTTCCCCACTCCAGCCCTGGGTACAGCTTCCTTCGACCTTTCCCACCCACACAAGGGAGCCTCCAATCAGCTCCTTGTATGTCACAAAATCTGCTCTTCAAACTCCACCCCTGGCAAAAGTCCATGTAGTCTTAGGCTTCCTGTCTCAGGTCAGAAGATCAGCCCATCTCCTTGCCCTTAGTTCTCTCTGTGTGTTTAGAGTTAATAAAGGCTTTCCCTCCCTCTACTTCCGCTTCTCTGCACCGACACCACTGCCGCCATTGCTGTTGCCTCTAAAACCTATCACTAAGATTATAAAAAATCACATATAAGGATGAAATTCTGTTCTCTATATCAGAAGGCATTCTAGGGACTGGCCAGATAGCTCAGCGGGCTTAAGTGTCTGCTTAGGCAAACACAGGGACAGGGGTTCAATCCCTGGGGTTCCGTGCCAGCCCCAACCCCACGAACAAGACTGGGCATGGTGACGTGCACCTGTAATCCCAGCCCTTGGGAGGCTGAGAACAGGAGGATCACTAGGAGTCTGATCAGTGTAGTGGGACCCTGTAGACCCTGTACTAAAATACATTTAAAAAAAGTAGCTTTGAATAAAATATTAAAAAAAAAAAGAAAAAAGAAAAAAGGCATTATAACTCTGATTTTTCTATATACTGGTGAGGATTTCTCTGCTTTAAGTCATGGGAAGCTTTTTTGGCATTACAAAGATCAATGTCTCTTTAAAGATCCTCCTTGTTGAATAAGGTGGTGGATACGGTGTCACAACACTTCTAGCATGTCACTTGCCAGAACTTTTGAGCCCTGCCCATTCTGAGGTGAGAGTTTCTCATTGGAGAGAGCCCTGCCTTTGGGGTTTCTAGGGCACGTTGTTCTATAGATTTAATGACATAGGTGGGGTTGGTTCCTTAGGATTTCCAGCAGCTAAATCCATCAGAGCCACAGAGGTCAGCTGAGGACATCTATGGAGCTAACAACCTGGAGAAGGCTTTCATGACTGTTGACGTTGGGCTCCCCTTTCTTTGGCAAGGTTCAGCTTGGCAGACAGACACCTGTATGGTGGGGGTGGGAAAAGAAGCTGCTAGCTTGGGCTCAAGCGCATTGGTCTTTGGCCTTTGGCAGCATTGCTGGCCCTGGTTTCCTAGCTCCAGATGGAGTGTGTCCCATGGACCACACAGAGCTTTGTTTAAATGTTCGCATTAGCAGCAGGACGGGGATCCCACTGAATCATCATTTGCTGTCAGAAAGCCAAGAGTTGTTCAGAGTGGAAGCAGAATTTTTCCCAAAGAGGATAAATCACTACCACTAATTAGTTGTGGTGGCAGTAATTCTGTGCCTCCACTGTTTTAAGTAGGGGCAATGTTTTTGCTCACAATCTGAGGTGCAGGGTGGAGTAACTTTCACCTCTAAGGCCCTGTATTGGGCTCATGTGTATGTGAGTCCAACAGGAATTGAGGAATGCTTTTCTTCCTTGTTGGGTGCAGACATTCCAAAATGAATAAAGTAAAGTTGTGCTGCTAACAGCCATTGTCATTGCAGACAGTGTGGTATTTATGTATGGACATTGGCTGTCTTTCCCATGGGGCTCTATACAATGCTGAGTTTGATCTGTCTTCATGAGCCACTAAAACACTACATAGTCTGCACCAGTGGAAAATAACCCAAACATCTTCTTCCTCTTTCCCAATTTTTTTTTTTCTTTTTATTTATTGGATATTGGGACTCACTGTGCAGTTCAGACACATAGTGATCCTCCAGTCTCAGTCTCTCCAGTTCTGGCATTACAGGCACGCACAACCATGCCATGTTTCGATGGCTGGCTCTGCGTGGAGCCAGCAGGGCATGAAGTACTGGAGATCAAACCCAGGTCCTTGCGCTTTCCAGGCTGGTGCTTAGACTACCAGCTGTCTCCCCAGCCCATCTCTTTCCCAATTTTTGCCTGTTCATATCCAAGAATAAAAGACTCAGCCTATCAGTCTTTCCAAATATTTAAAGAGCATTGTCTATTTCCTTTGTAAGTACCCATTAAGGGCAATCATTTACATCAGTGATGGCTGTTTAGAGCTTTCAGTGATAACAACCAGCTGCAGCATGTGTCCCATAGGCTTGCCACCACTGATCTATGTTCTCCTTGCCTAGATGAGAGCATTCATTCATTCATTCATTCATCTTTCCATTTAATATTTAGTGAACATTACTATGTGCCAGCCCTGTGCTAGAAGCCAAACAAATACCAGTATGTGAAAGAGACAAAGGCCAAAAGTTGTTAAACAAGTCGAAGGAGTGACTTCCCCAAGTCCCTGAAGGAACTGATTTTGGTGTCTGCATCTTCCTGACTTCTGGTCCCGTGCTCTGACCACAGCCTTTCACCACTTGACCACACTTCCCCAACTACATAGCTACTTCTGCGTGCTGGGGACAGGCCATGTGCGGCAGCATTTACGTAGGCGACACAGATAGCAGCCTTTCACTTAGTGTTGCAACAATATCAGGCTAAACAATGCATACCCAACTAGGAAAGTTATAGAACAGCTTGATGTGTGTCTAATCTTGAGTGTAAAGTAGGAAAAATCCATAAATGATAAGGAAAAGCAGTTGGAGATAAACCAATTTGTTTTCAATTAGACTAAAAGCCAAGTGTGAGATTTCTATCTTCCTTTTCACGTTTGAATCACCAGATTGGAGGACCTCGGCATATAGCTGATTGCACACTAGCTGGTGCTATGTGCTCAGACCTGTCCAGAGCATGGGATCCCTGCCCTGCTGGGAGGAGGTACCTTGGTCACAGAGGCACGCATATACCTGTCTCAACGTCATGCTGACCCTTGCATATTGCAAAGATAATTTCAAACATGGGCTCCGGTTTTCCTTTATTTTTATGCTACATTGTGTATACTGTGCCTTTTTTTTTTTTTTTTAAATGTATTTGTTACAGGGTCTCATTATGCAGCTTGGACTTATAGTGATCTTCCTGTTTTCAGCCTCCTCAGAGCTGGGATTACAGGTGTGTGCCACCATGTGTATCTTGGTGTCTGGCTTAGTGAGCCTGGGGTCAGGGCTAGTGCGGCATGTGGTGCCAGGCATTGAACCCTGGTTGCTTTTTTTTTTTTTTTTAATGATAAAAACTAATTGTATATATTTATGGGTTACAAAATATTTTGGTATATGTATACATTATACAAAAGTTAGGTCAGGATAATTAGCATCTCTGTTACTTTAAATGTTTGTAGTTTTTTTTTTTTTTTTTTTTGCATTGAGAACATTTAGATCCTCTTTTAGCTATTCTTAGATATACACTATTATTAACTATAGTCACTGTACTACAATAGAACATTCATAGTTATTTCTTTTGTAGCTCTGTATCTGTGGACCAGCCCTCCAACCCTGTTCTTATCCCCCACCAGCCCTTAATTACTTTTCTACTTGCTACATCTATTTTTTTTTTTTTTTTTGGTACTTGGAATTGAACTCAGGACCTTGTGCTTTCCAGGAAGGTGCTACCCCACTGAGCTATCTCAGCACTTTTGCTACATCAATGAATCTGACGTTTTTTAGATTTCACATATAATACTATTTGGTATTTTCCTATCTGTGTTGGCTTATTTCACTTAACATAATGTCCTTTCATTTCATCTATGTTGTTAAAGTGAGAGAATTTCTTTTTTCCTGAGATAGGGTATCATTATGCAGTTCCGGCCGATTCTGAACTCACTATGTAACCCAGGCTGGCCTGGAACTTGCAGTCCTCCTGCTTCAGCCTCCCATATGCTGAGGTTACAGGCCTGAAGCACCACACTTGGTCACTTTTTTTAAATGCTGAAAAAAGTATATATATATATATATATATATATATATATTTGCTTTTCTGTTGATGAATACTTCGGTTATTTCCAAATCTTGGCTATTGGCAACAATGCTGCTAACATCCCTTAAACTAAGTGTAGTGATTTCATTCCCTTTGGGTATACACCCAGGAGTGGGTTTGCTGGATCAACTGCACTGTATTTGTTTTTACTATTATGTTTATTTTGTGGGGGGGGGTGAGTGTTTGCAGTCAAACCTGGCCCTTTCCCCACAAACACTCCACCTTTGAGCTATACCCCACCCTCCTTTTCCATTTTATTTATTTATTTACATATTTATTTACTGGGCACTGGGGATCAAACTCATTGCTGCTCCACATTTCAATACATGATTTTGTAGTCTTGAAATAGATACATGAACAGACTGAGGTGTACACATGTCTTTGAACCATGAGAGGCGTGGGAGTTAGTGGGACGGGAGTGGGAATCTGAGCTTGCACTGTGGGAGAGCTCACTCCTGGGATGGTGCTCTGGCTGTCTGCGACATCATCACTCCTTATCCAGCAGATAGAAGATCAAGGCCCATCCCCGATTGTGGTCACTGCCTGTGGGACCTGTGTTTCTGGGCTCCTGTTCTCAACACTTGCAGATCTCTCACTGCTGCTCTGCTCTCCTCGATTGCATGCTGCCCTTCCCCAGGAGGCTGGAGTCTCTGTCAGGGTAGTAGGAACTGTCCATCTTGTTCAATATAGCCAGGCCTTGGCACTGTGGGAGTCCATAGTTCTTGGTTAAATAAAATGAGAGAAAGAATGAACGAGGCCTATCTTTTTCAAAGGATGGCTGTATTAAATCTCAGCTCCTGGTCATAGTGGTGCCAGGAAGAAGAGAGTTAAACTATCTTGGAGGAGTCAGACTCATCCAAAGACCCTGTCCCCCCCCCTTTTTTTTATTGGCAAAGGCAAACTAAGCAATATGTGAAATAAATCCTGGATGTAAAATCTTGACACATCCTTTTGGTGTTGGCTTGAGTTGCTTTGGACTTGAAGAAGAAGTAAATCAAATCATTCTAGGTTTTCTCTTAAGTGGCTCTGAGATCCACTTGTGATTGGAAGACAAGGGCAAACCCAGGAATTCAAAGCTTGACCTACTTTGTCAAAGCTAATAACAAAGAGGAGAGATGGATTTGTCTTCATAACCTCTCTGTCTCTCTCTGCAACAATTAACGACAGTGGAATAGCCTGACAGACGACAAAGATAGGAGACCTGAGGCCTACAGAATTGCTTTAGGGTTCAGATCAGCTCCAAGAAGACTGTGTTTATATGTATTTTTCCCCTTCTCCTTCATCTCTTTTGAGTGAGAGAAAAGAACGAAAAAAGCTTAAATTCCCACCCACATAAGCCAATGATACACAACGATGAAATTCTGTTTTCACCTCTGCCTGTGACAGGGAATGCAAAAATAGCAAGTGGCCCAGTTCCACGAATCCCGCCTTCCTGCCCTGCAGTCTCCCGCCGGGTCGGATCTCTAAGAATGGAGGTTAGCGCACAGCCGCGCAAGCGGCGCTCAGCCTGGAACCGCGGGTGATGTCAGGGGCCCAGGGAGCCGGGAGGGCGGGCGGCTTCGCCCGGCAGACGGCGCGCCCGTTCGCGGCGTCGCCTGGAGACGGCCCTGGCGGCGCTGTGTTGCTGTAAACAGCCGCTTCCCTGTTACTATCTATAGCAGGATCGCCTGGCTCACGGGTGCGCGGGCTGGAAGCAGGTTCGTGGTTCCGCTCCCGGCGCACCCTGAAGGACTAGTCCCCTCTGCCCTAATCCTATCCCCCTTTGGTCCTACCTCCCGCCCTCGGGCCCAAAGTATGGGGTAGGAGACACCGGGTTTAGCGGGAATCTGCAGATTCTAGTCTCGGGGTGGCTGGTGCTCTGGGGCCCAGCCAGGAGAGTGTGACCTCTGCTGTCTTTTGCAGCGGGGCAGGAGGCTGGGGGCATCTGGAGGGATGACGCATTCTGGGGTATCTTGCCTTCCTAAGCCTCATTTTCTAAGACGCAGAGCAGCTCCTGTGGCTCTAGCAGGCGACGTCTCCCGCTTGGCCACTGCTAGGCACGAGGCTTCCAGTTCCCTCAGGGCCTCCCCCTTCCAAGTCCGAGCTGGAAAATCACCAGCTGCGGGCTGCCTGTAAGCGCAGCTTCCTGGCGGGATCCAACCAGCCGCTCCACCCACCCACCCTCCGAGTCTCCGGTGCGGACTTGCATTACCCCATAGAAGCTCACCCTCCTTGTAGTCCCGAATGGATGGACCCCTGCCCACACAACGCAACGCCCTGGCCCCAGCGCAGATTCAAGGCGAGGACCTCTCAGACCTATCCTTGAGCCGAGGTCTTGCACAGTGTTTATCGGCTTGTGTCTTGGATTTAACAGTAACACCAATATCCTTTAGCATGACCAAGAAACAAAATTAGTGCACTGTCTTCCTTAAAAGCAAAAAGTAATGAATGGATGAATGAATGAACCCAGCATCGTAGATAAAGTAGGTTATCGTATTCTTATTTTGGATCTTCCATTTTCTCTTCCAAACACAGGCGTGTAGTATTAGTATTGTTCGAGCCCCGGTGTTCGAAACGAGGGTGCTGAGTGATCCCATATTTTGTATCGAATAAGGGGAGGATGTAAGTAGGGGCGCATTTGTTTAAAAGCCTAGGCTTCAAACCCTCTGGCCGGTGTACCTGTTTCTTCTGTTCCTGAGCCTCAGAACGGTCCTTGAGCCGCGGGCATTGGCAAAGGGGCGACCCTCCCCCACAGCCCATCCTTTCTGACTAGGGCAACAAGGGTCTGCATTGAAACAGGTGCGAATGTTCTCTCGCTTTCTCGCCTGTCCTGCCTCCCCTCCCCCTGTCGCGGCCCCCGCCTGCCCCCCTCGCTGCACCCTCAGTGTTGGCTGCAGCCCGGGAGCAGTTCCCGTCAATCCCTCCCCCCTTTACACAGGATGTCCATATTAGGACATCTGCGTCAGCAGGTTTCCACGGCCGTTCCCTGTAGTCGCGGGGGGGAGCCCTTCAGAAGTTCCACAAAGAGAGAGGTCCAAGAGACCCCTAAGATCCTGATTGCGAAACACCCATAGGACAAACGTACACACCATGATGGGCAGGGGTTGCGAGCGCTGCAAAGGCGGCAGGATGGTGACCGAGGCGTCCTGGATTGTGCGCGCCCCCCTCATGCCTCAGTGGTTGCGCCCAGTGACGTATTGTCTCATTCATAAAATGCTGTTATAAAAGCGGTGGCTGCGGCGCCTAGTACTCCAACTGCATCTGCAGCGAGCAGGCTTGAAGCCGAGATAGAGCAGGCGGCAGCGGCGCAGCGAACGAGCAGTGTCCGTGATCCCACCCAGCTCTGCTCCGCAGCTCCCACCTGTCTCCACCCCTCAGCCCTCGCCCGGCCTTCATCCGCCGCGACTATGATGTTCTCGGGCTTCAACGCGGACTACGAGGCGGCGTCCTCCCGCTGCAGCAGCGCCTCCCCGGCGGCGGAGAGTCTGTCCTACTACCATTCGCCGGCTGACTCCTTCTCCAGCATGGGTTCTCCCGTCAACGCGCAGGTAAGGCTGGCTTCGCACCGCTGTGTGACCCTAAGGCTGAGGTCGCCGCGGATTGCAGGCACCGGAACGGGACGCTCAGGCACACTTACCGAAGTCCCTCTTGCCCAGGAGGGCAGCTTCCGAGGTCGGAGCAGCTCCAGGTTGGGAGCCTGGGACTTGTTCTGAGGGCACGCATGCTTGTCGTAGTAAGACTTAGCTCCTCTTCCCGCTACAGGTTCGTCCTGAGTTGCCTCCCCGGACCGCCTCTAGACTTGTCTCTGACATTAGTTGGGACAAACTTGTCCCTAGCAGAGACTTGCTAACTAGAACCTGGCTTCTCTGGGGAGGCGGCAAAAAGCGGCTATGCCCCCTCCCCGGGCCGCTTGCAGCCTGGAGGCAGGTTCGGGGAGGAGGGTGCAGCGGGCGGTGTGTAAGGCAGTTTCATTGATAAAAAGCGAGTTCATTCTGGAGACTCCGGAGCGGCGCCTGCGTCAGCTCAGACGTCAGGGATATTTATAACAAACCTCCTTTCAAGCAAGTGATGCTGGAGGGATAACGGGAAGGCGGCAGCAGGATGGAGGGGAAAGGCACTGCGCTGCGGATTTCTTGGGGTGCAAAAGGGGGAGCTTTCATCAGGAATGAGGCGTAGAGGACTTGGACAGCCGCAAGACTGTTTCTCACCTCTCGCTACTGCTGCATGCGGCAATAACTCGGCTCATTCCACCTATGTCTAGAACCTGCCTGCTCACGTCAGCTTTCTTCTGTTTTGTTTTAGGACTTCTGTAGCGATCTTGCTGTCACCAGTGCCAACTTCATCCCCACGGTGACAGCCATTTCAACCAGCCCGGACCTGCAGTGGCTGGTGCAGCCTGCCCTAGTCTCCTCCGTGGCCCCTTCGCAGACCAGAGCCCCACACCCTTACGGGGTCCCTACGCCCCCTGCTGGGGCTTACTCCAGGGCGGGAGTGGGGAAGACCATGAATGCTGGCAGAGCGCAGAGCATCGGCAGGAGGGGCAAGGTGGAACAGGTGAGGAGCCCTTCTGCGGTGGGGGTGGGGTGCAGACGCTGCAGGCAGAGAGGGAGCCCAGCTAGAGAGGTTAAGCCCTGTTGGAACTCACAGCACTTCCTGATCCGCGTGTCAGTCAGTCCTCACGACTTTTCCATCCTAAGTCTGACTCCTATAGTTGATCCCCAAAAAGTGCCCTTTCCCATAGTTTCCTACCTGGTGTTTCAGCTTGAGCTTGTCTTTGTTCTCTGGAGGACAATCTTCCTTTAGATGCAAGTCACACCTAGCTAGAAACTGCAGGTTAGAAAGGGCTTCTAAACTGCAGGCACTAGTTTGACCAGGGATGGGTGAATGGCAGACACTGTTGCTGAATGTTGGTCTTTTCGGTTATCATTTTAGTTATCTCCTGAAGAAGAAGAGAAAAGAAGAATCCGGAGGGAAAGGAATAAGATGGCTGCAGCCAAGTGCAGAAACCGGAGGAGGGAGCTGACTGATACACTCCAAGCGGTAGGTAGAGCCATGGGTCATGCCTTTCAAGAACGTAGAAGCCGGGCGTGGTGGCGCACACCTGTAATCCCAGCACTTGGGAGGCTGAGGCAGGAGGATTGTTGTGAGTTCAAGACCAGCCTGAGCTACAAAGTGAGCTTAAGGCCAGCCTGAACTGCACAGTGAGACCCTGTCTCAAAAAGACAAAAAAAAAAAAAAAAAAAAAAAAAAAAAAAAAAAAAAAAAAAAAAAAAAAAA
>PVKA01033223.1:14648-24690 GCA_004027165.1 Ctenomys sociabilis | reverse complement strand
AAAAAAAAAAAAAAAAAAAAAAAAAACATGCAACACTATTATTAGTAGAAAAAAAAAAAAATATAGACCCTGTAGACTGTACCAAACACAAAAAACCAACCAGCCAACCAACCAACCAACCAATGACTTTTAACACAAATTCCATGTGAACTGGTGTTGAGGAGAAAAAGCCCTTCATTTCTGGTCTTTATGAAGCTTGAAGTGACTTATTTTATGTTTTTTCTAAATATCTTCATGGTAGCTATAAGATAAATTTTGTGTACTTTTCTTCTAGGCCAGATCAGGGTATCAGCCATCTGGAGAATCTGATAAGGAAAACAAAATACAGGAACGTCCCCCAAGTGCATCATCTAGTAGTGACATGTCTCTGTCTGAACCTCCACAACCTCTTACAAGGTAAAAAGGAAAGAATGAAAGATGATTAAGGTTCTTTATTTTTATTTATTTTTATATTTTGACGAAATTTAGTATGATGTTCTATGCTTGGTGAATTTTGTTGGCTCATCATTGTGAACAACAGTACAAGAGAGATTTATTTAGAAATTGGTTAATATTTTCTAATGGATATTTAACCATAGTGTACAGTTATACTTACTGGATGCCATACTGTTTTCAAATTTTACCTGCTGGTTAATGTTAATGTCAGTCCCTTCTTTAGTTGGAAGCACTCATGCCTTCTTTGAACCAAACACACAATTGGAAGCTTATTGGATTAAAAACAAATTACTGTGAAAGATTACATGGTAATAACTTTTGGGAAGAGAAATTTTTCAAACTTTCAAATTACTGTGAAAGATTACATTGTTAATAACTTTTGGGAAGAGAAATTTTTCAAACTCTTTGAAAAATGTGCAAGTAGAAATCAGTTCACTTTGCAATTTGGTGTTAATGCATATGGCCCTCTTTCCCCTCATCCCAGTGGATACTACTGATAAAACAGCTAACATTTATTGTTTCTTAGTTTTCAGGCACTGATTGTAAGTACTTCACATGTATTTATCTTATTTAATCCTTGTAATACCTTGAATTACGTACTGTTACTATTCCTGTCTTAGAAAAGGACTAATTGAGGACTAGAATTCAGTTAAGTTTCTTTAAGGTCCAAATATTAGTGATGCAGATGGGATTGAACCTAGGTAGTGTAACATCAAAAGCCTTTAGCTTTTAACTACTCTATATACTGCCTCCCAGTAAGTAAAGTATAAATGTCAGGTATAAACTTAAAAATATCTTTTTGAATGTGAATACTTTTGGGTAGGTGATGCTGTCTGGTTCATTATTATTGTGGTATCCTGTTGGATTTATTACTTTTGTCTTTTTCTGAATTTGCTTATACTTACAAGCATGTTAGTATTAAATACAAACCAAACAGAAGTCTATTATTAGTAGAACTTACTACCTGTACTAGTTTATCTTTTCTTTTTACAGTCCTTTCTTCCATTTAAATATTTTCCTTTTTTTTTGAGGTGGGGGGAACTGGGGAGTGAACTCAGGCTCTTGCACTTGCCAGGCAGGCACTTATTCTACTGAGCTATCTCCCAAGCCCCATTTAAATTTTTTGAGTTGTAAAACAAACATTAAAATTGTACTTATTTATGAGGTACCATCTGTTGTTTCAGTAATCTGCCTCTACTTTTTCACTACCTATTTATTCCTATTAATAGTCTTACTGGATTTTGGTGTTTACAATTACTTTATAATTTTTTTTGCAATGCTGGACATTGAGCCTCCGGGCCTTGCACATTCTAGGCAAACAATTCTACCACTGAGCTACATCCCTGCACTTTTTGATTATCATCTTGAGACAGGATCTTGCTAAATTGTCTAGGCTACTCTGAAACCTGCAATTCTCCTGGCCCAGCCTCTCAAGTAAATGGGGTTACAGGCATGTGCCACCATGTACAACCAAAATTGTTTTATGTTTAAAATTATAGCATTCCATTTCCTTGTTCTTTCTTCTCTCTCTCTCTCTCTCTCTCTCTCTCTCTCTCTCTCTCTCTCTCTCTCTCTCTGTCTCTCTCTCTCTCTGTCTCTCTCTCTCTCTCTCTCTCTCACAGGGTCTCCCTATGCAGTTTGGACTTGTAGTGATCCTCTTGTCTCAGCCTCCCCAGCGCTGGGATTACAGGCGTGCACCAACATGCCTGATTTTGGTGGCTGGCATGGCATTCCTGGGGTTCCAGGGCTAGCACAGCATGTGATACTAGGAATCAAACCTGGGTTCTGGCACTTACCAGGCAAGTGCTTAGACTGCCGAGCTATTGCCCTAGCCCCCTTTTTTTGTTCTTTGTGTCCCGTCATATTGTGTTAGTTACTTGAAAAAAATGAAGTTATATGTTTGATCTTGAACACCTTATAAATCCAGCTCAAGGGCTGATCAGATAGCTCAGCATATTAAAATGGCTGCTTAGGCAGATGCAGGGCCTGGGAATTCGATCCCTGGCCTGCTGTGCTGACCCCACCCTCCCAGGGCGAGCTAAAACAAGTGATGGAGGATTAGGTGTGGTGATGTGAGCCTGTAATCCCAGCACTTGGGAGGCTGAGAAACAGAAAGAATCACTGCAGGTCCACTCTGTGTAGTGACACTCTGTAGACCCTGTACTAAATACATTAAAAAAAAAAAAAAAAAAAAAAAAAAAAAAAAAAAAAAAAAAAAAAAAAAAAAAGAAAAAAAAATCCAGCTCAATAATTATTTTCCTTGGCTAGTTTTATTATTTGCTAACTTACCTACATCCAACTGAACTTTATAAATCTTTATAAACTGTCAACACTATAATTTAGGTGTTTATTGGTCCATCATACTTGATGGATCTTAAAATCTTACAGGGATTTAATCTTAACTGAATTAACTAAATTTTCATTTTTGTGTTCCCCTCTTTCTCCACCAACATAGCACCTACCATAAAATTGATATTCTAAATATTTGAATTTAAAACTCTTGGATTTTTACTCACCAGTATCTTTTTTACATTATAATCTCTGTATTTCTAGTAGTACTTTAGTATAGGCCCTAATAGCCTCACACTTTTATTTACAGTAGTCTGTATGGCATAGAAACTATGCTATAGTCTTCCTTCATTATATTCTTCTTAGCAACCCTTCAGTCTAAAGATTACTATGATTTAATTTCCAACCAAATCTTGCTTGACATATATGTATTAGTCACTTTCCTGTTGCTGGGATAAAGTACCTGTCATGTACAACTTAGAGAAAAGTCTTATTTTGCCATATAGTTTCCAAGAATTCAGTCCAGGGTTTCAGAGATTTTAGTCCATTGTTGACTGGCTCCAAGAAACAGTATGGAAGGAAATGTCAGAGGCTTAATGTATGGCATTCAGGAAGCAGAGATAGCAAGGAAGATACAAAAGAAGGAGCTGAGAACAGATTTTACCATTCTGTCCCACTTCCTAAAGCCACATTCAGCTGTAAACCATCAATGGGTTAAACTGTTGATGGGGTTAATGTCCTTGGTACATTAGTCTTTAAATATAAAAACACTTTATATTTAAACTTTAACAACATGTTTTCAGTTCTTTTATCACCTTGGTTACTTTCTTCAAAACAATCAGGTTATGTTTTGAAGCCTGATTGTTGTATTTATTTTTATTAGTTTAAAGTTGTAGTCTCTTCAAATAATTTAGAATCATAAATTATGTCAGTATAGCTACAACTGACTTTCTGTCATCTGCAAATTTGGAAAGCATATCTTTATGTCATCATGCAGTAACAGTGGATAAGAGCAAAGATACAAATTTGTTACTCTTCTAAAGGTGCTCTTTAAAAAAAAATTATTTATGTATTTGGTACAAGATTTCACTATGCAGCTCAGAGTTATAGTCTTCCTGTCTTCAGCCTCCCTAGTGCTGGGATTACAGGTGGTACACACTCCTGGTTTCGATGCCAAGCTTGCTGTCTAGGGCTGGCTAGGCATGTGGCACTGGGGATAGAACCTGCTTAAGTTTGCCAGGCAGGTGCTTAGACTGCTGAGCTATCTCCCCTATCCTAAAGGTCCTCTTAGTAGCCTTTAATCCTTCCATAGGAAGTGTATATAGGGAGTGTGTAGTGTGAAAACATAGATAAATATACGCAATGTTGGTTAAAATATCTTCATTATGTATCTGTATTATATGGACATCTTACCCTGAAATCGGGTATTTATAATAGGTACTCATAGTTTTACCTTTAGTTATTTGATGTTCATTAATTTTTGTTAAGAGTTTGGTTATAATAATTTATTTTTTTAATATGTAGAATGTTAAACACTAGTGCTTAGCATTTAGTATTTGCTGACTAGAATAGCTTATATCATGCTTATGTTAGTATTTAGCTTTTTTTTTTTTTTTTGAGGCAGTTTCACTATGCAGTTCAAGCTCGTCTTGCACTCACTTTGTGCAGCCCACAAAGCCTCAATCTTGTAGTGCTCCTCCTGCCTAACCCTTCTTGAATACTAGGATTATAGGCATGCACCACCATGCCCAAAAGTATTTAGCAATCGTAAGCATTTTTCCTTCACATAACATTATTTTTAAAAGGTAGGATAAAACCAGTGTTGTAAGAAGTTTGTTCACAGAATTTAATAAGGTTTAATGCTTCTTTCCTGAAAAAAAGCATGTTGAGAAACAGTATTTATAATGAAATCTCATTTTTTGTGTAAATAGTTCTAACAAAAATACAATAAATATGTAATGTTTGGAAGGTAGGAATTGAAATGAAATATTAGTACTGGCTCTTTTTGATTGCTTAGCTATGAGAGATTTTTACCTTTTTTTAAAAACCATATCTGCCTTCTTTCTCCCATCATTGTGTTATGTATTATACTTCTAATCAGAAAAGAAAACCAAAACTGTACTCCAAAAATGGTGGTGTGGCTTTGGATGTTGCTCAGAAGTAGAATTCTTTATGGATAGATCCTAGGTTTGATCCCAAGCACTGTTTTTTTTAAATTTTATTTTACTTTTTTATTTTAAAGAGAATAAAAAAATTTTAAATAATAAAAAGCCTAAAAATGGTTTAGAATTTCAAAAAAAGATGTTAAGAAATTAACAATGACTGTTATATTGCATATTGTTGCTTCAAAGTAGTCTAAGCATTGTTTAAAAAGAGTGGCTTAATCACAAGTTGCCTTATTAATGAATTTGTTGTGACTTTTTTCCAGAAGAGACTTGATGGAACCTACATGGATGCATCCTGACAGACTGAGCCCACGAGCACATAATTCTCAACCACAACCTCTTGTTGGAGCAGCTGGAAATTTGCTTTCCCATCTTTTGAATCTAGAGCATGTAGGAATTTTGCATAAGGATTTTGAATCTGTCATACCACCCAGAAAGAATAATAATAAGGCTTCAGAACCATTAGTTTTTACATCTCAACCATATCTGACCTCACCAGCTGCTCATCCAGATGCCTTGTTAAAACCTAATGCGAGCCAATATAAGAGTAAATTGGATCGTATTGAAGCCTTGAAAGCAACAGCTGCTTCTTTGTCCAGCAGGATTGAATGTGAAGCCAAGAAGTTAGCGGGAGCCAATATCAACTATGGGTCAGTGTGGAACACTGAATACGATGTGCAGCAAGCCCCTCAAGATGGACTTCGGGCCAAGGCTATAAGTCCACCTGTAAAAGAGGAGACTGAAGATGTTTTTTCTGCTCGAATTCAAAAGATGCTGGGAACTTGTGTGTCTCATGCAACTTTTGATGATGATCTTCCTGGTGTAGGCAACCTCAGTGAGTTTAAAAAGCTTCCTGAGATGATAAGACCTCAGAGTGCAATATCAAGCTTTAGGATGAGATCACCTTGTCCCAAGCCAGGAGGACTGCTGGCACAGTTATGTAAGAGGCAGACTGACTCTTCTAACTCTGATGTGCAAGCCTGTTCTCAAGAAAAAGCCAAAGTGTCTCTCTGTTCCAGCACAGAGTCAGTCAGTGAAGGGCCTCTTCTTAGTGAGGGAAGTCTGTCTGAAGAAGAGGGAGGCCCAAAAGGACGTCCCCTTTTGAAAGTAGCAGAAATCTTAAACGATAAAGAATTTTGTGCTGGAGAAAGAAATACTTGTGAACCAATCAAAGAGTTTCAGAAGGAAGCTGAGAAATTCTTGCCACTTTTGGGGCACATAGGTGGTACACAAAGCAAAGGGCCATGGGAAGAATTGGCAAAGGGAAGTCCACATAGTGTCATCAATATTTTTACTAAATCATATCAGTTATATGGAAAAGGTGAGAAAAATAAAGGCTTATATTAGCTGTATGTTATGACAAAATTAGTTTGCAATTTCTTTGTGAGATAATGTACTTAATAGACATTTTTATTCTTTACAAGGATAATAGAGATTTCTAATCCGTATTATTCATCTTCTAAATTATATGTACACTTCAACTGAAGTGTTAGTAACTTAATCTTTAAATTTTTATTATAATAAAATAGTAGTTGACTATCAGATTTTAGGAGTTTTTTTTAATCTGCTTTGGAGAAATTCATACATAATGTGCAGGACTGGGCTATGTCAAACATGCTGGGTTTTATGTGGTCACAGTTATGTCCTTTAATATAAGTGTAAGCATATTTTTTAATACATATTTTTTAAGCTATCAACTTTGGACAGTTACCTAGCTGTATATATAGTTAAATCCTAAGACAATACTTTCTACAGTTCTCTTTTTATTCCTGAATTCCTACGGCATAATTTTCCTTTTCTGTGATAGACTCAATTCCTTCAAGTTCTTTTCTTTGTTCTTGCTGTTATTGTTGGAATCTGTCCAACTCATGTGACTGTAACCTTAGAATTTCTAGGTTGGAGATTTATGCATCATTTAACTAATTATTTGATAAATTAACTGATTCCATCTGTTTGTCTTACTGGACATCATGTTGTTTTTCCTATAATTAATATTTAGAGACTTCATTATTACCTTGTGCATATTGTTATTCATCTCTTTTGTTTACACATTTATTTCATTTATAGTAATTTACTTTTTTTTAAGTTTTGATGAAAGCAAAGTACTTAAATCAACATTTAAAAAAATGTATTTGGTACAGGGTCTCACTATGCAGCTTAGACTCATAGTGATCTCATGTTTTTAGTCTCCCCCATGCTGGGATTACAGGTGTGTTCTTTCATGCCCAGTTTTGGTGGCCAGCTCAGCCTGCCTAGGGGTGCAGCATGTGGTGCCAGGGATTGAGCCTTGGTGCCTGTACTTGCCTAAGCAAGCTCTTAGTCTGCTGAGCTATCTTGCTGGCCCTGTTTTATAAGAATATTAAGCTCTTAAGTTCTGTATTTTCATTATGATTTTATAGATTTACTGAAATATTTAGAGATGGCATATGTATTGGGATTTGCTTTAGGATAATTGATGGGGGCATAGGGGATAAGAGGAATAGGGAGTTTAAATAAAATAGATTGTTTTAGTTATGGGTAAGTGATGGATATATTGGTTTCATTATGCTGTTTTACTTTTTAGTATGTTTAAAATTTTTCCTCATAAAAAATTAAAAGTATATTGTTAGATTACAAGGTAAATTTGAAGTTAAAAGCCAACTAAATTGCCCCAAAGCCTGTGTTATTAATCTCCCTATTATGGAATGTTTTGCTTATAATTTTTTGATACTTGCTTTTAACCATGTTTCAATTATTACTTTTGACAGGGCTTGAAGACAGATCGGACAGAGGAATATCAGCATCACAGCCTTTGAATACCATCACAACCCCTCTAAGTAGTATTTCCTATGAAGATGATTTTGTCTCCTCTCCAGGCAGTGGGACTTTGACGGAAAAAACATCAACTCTTGCAACTAAGTAAGACAATATTGGCAATGTGGGATAAAGTCTTGAGTCAGAAAAAAAAGTACACATGTCACCTGTCATCTGAATATTAGTTTTTGCTTGTTGAAAGATACATACAAGAAGGTACTGTATATAGCCTAATGAGAAGATCATGGACTCTGGATCTAGACTGCTTGGGGTTCATTCTTGGCTTTCTGGTTTTTATTTGCACATATTATTTAAACTTCTTATGTCTCAGTTTCCGTCTCTCTATACATGAGGATAATAGTAATACTTTACTTTCACTTCCTCACAGAGTTGTTATGAATATGCAGTGAAATATAAAGTACTTAGAACAGGGCATTGGCACATACTAAGAAGAGTATAAGTTGACAAGTCAGTCGTTGAGGCTAATACTGGGGAACAGCCTATGATACACTAATGTCAAAAGCTTAAAAAATAGTTTTCAGTGATAGAATTGAGGAAGGTCAGATAGATACTTGACTCCATAATCCCAAATTATGAATACATTTTTAAACTAGGAAAATATGTAAAACTTTACAGAGCCTTAAAGATTAATTACAACAGTTATACATAGTAACTACTGAACACTTAATATATGACACTCAGAAACCTGAGGAACTTTATCTGTATTAATTCATTTTTATAATAATCTGTTATAGAAAGTATTTTTGTTATTCTTTGTTTTAGAAAGAAACTTGATATAGTTGTTACTTGTATTAGTCACTATGTGAATGAGACTTAGATAAAATAAATTTTCCTAAATTTTATTACCATATAAATTAATCTATAATTCTTCATATTCTATATATTGCTACGTACTACAAATTATAGTCGGTATACAATTAGTAGATCTTATGAAAATTAAATTAACATAACTAATTTTATTGTTTATCTTGAAATGTTTTTTAATTTGTAGTTCTAGTGATTGAACTTGGGTTTTTGTGCAGGCCAGGCAGGTGCTGTTTCACTGAACTGTGTCCTCAGCCCAAATACAGATATTAAAATTATAAGAATAAAAACAATTACAAATTTTGAGTTGTAAAGATAAGGTTTTTTTTTCCAGTACTGGGGATGTAATTGAGGAATGCACTACCACTGAGCTATACCACTGACCCTTTATATGTTTTGAGACAGGATCTTGCTAAGTTGCTCTGACTGGCCTCAAACTTGCCATGCTTTGACCTAAGCACCTTAGTGTAGCTGGGATTATAGATGTGTACCATGCTTAGAAAGTTAGGTTTCTAAATAAAAACATTTTAATAATTTTTTTTAAATGAGCAGAATATATTTATAGAGGGAAAGAAAGCTCCTGTCCGAGAGAGGGACAGGAGGGAGCCCAAGCGGGTAGTCCCCAGGAAGCTGTCTCTTCCAGGGACTTTTATAGTGTAAAACCATGTGGGGCAAAGGTGGAGAGAATGGGAACTTCCTTAGGTAAACAAGAAGCGTGACAAAACTATGGTCAACCAATGGGATTACAAGCACCATTGCTCAGGTAAAATTGATTAAGACAGGGACCCAATGGGGAAGGGAGTCTTGTAGCAAGGGAGCATGAATGTAAAATAGGACCTTATCTGGTGGCCATCTGATAATGATTCTTCCTGGCTTTCTCAGGGTAAAGATCAATCCGGGATGCAAATCTTTAGGGAGGCTAGCATTTGTTTGGTCTTTAGGTCTGGCTCGTAGCAAGAGCATCCATCCCTCCCACAGTTGTAAGATATCTTGTCTTTTGTGTTATCTGCTTTGAGGGCCTGGCCCTATCTGACTGCCTATAATATTTCTAGCTAACTTGGCTGCCTGCAATAGTCCCCTCTCTGAAGAAGTAACCTGAATTGCCATGAGGGAACCATGAGTGATGAATACTGTGGCTTCTTCAGGCTGAAAAGGGTTGTAATTGTTTACTGGCAGTCAGAGATACTCTCCAGAGATTCTATCTAAAGGCCCTCAATAGATGACAGACATTTTCCTTTTTGGTGGACATATAGCTTTGAGTCTGGAGGAGACAAAGTCAGAGAAGCTATTAAATGTGCATGTGCCAAATAATATCAACAGAGCTGGGCATGGTGGTGCAGGCCTGTAATCCCAGCACTCGGGAGGCTGAGGCAGGAGGATTGTTGTGAGTTCGAGACCAGCCTGAGCTACAAAGTGAGCTTAAGGCCAGCCTGAACTGCATAGTGAGACCCTGTCTCAAAAAGACCAAAAAAAAAAAAAAAAAAAAAAAAAAAAAAAAAAAAAAAAAAAAAAAAAAAAAAAAAAAAAAAAAAAAA
>PVKA01033223.1:0-14548 GCA_004027165.1 Ctenomys sociabilis | reverse complement strand
ACACTAGTTCGAAATTTTTGTAGGTCATTTGGCAGAGATCTCTTAAATGTGAGGTTTAATCCCTTTTTATCTTTCATGGCCAGTCTGTGACAGCCTATAGAAATAAAGGTCAGTCAGGAAATGGAAAAAATTATGCTTCCTTGGATCCAGACAGAAGGGGGATTTCAAGCAAAAAATGTTCAAAGCTGATAGAAAAAGTGTTCATTATGGAATCAGAGAGAGTTGCAGATTGATAAATCATGGGTCTTCACCTCTTAGCCTGAGGGGACCCATGTTAACTGCTAATATAAGGAAAAAGCCTGTTAGAAGTTTGATAGAAGCTCATGAAGATTTTTTGGTAGTTACCCAACCAGTGACCTCACTTGCAAACTAGAGAGTACTCAGTGTTTTCCCTGTTTCTGGAAATGGATGTCCCTCAAGTAATAGTAGAGTTAGTGAGACAAAAAAAGGCCAGTTTATTTGAGACAATACAGAATGGCCATTTTAATAATTTGACTGTGGTTACATTTAATACCACCAATCAGTATGATTTAATGAATGTTATTTCTGGTTAAAATGAAACATGCTAAGTCCTTGTTCTCCATAACATTATTAGTTATACTATAAAAATTATAATATTAATAGAAGTTATAGCCACTTACTCTATATTTGACATTATATTTTTTTCAAAAGTACTAACTTACATTGATGTCATTTCAGCAAAAAAACGCATGTGAGATTTTTCTCAACTGTAATTTGAGTCAGGAATAATTCACACTTATGATAGTAAGCAAAACAAAAAGTAAAATAGAAGCCATCTTTTATTGTATTTAAATTCTTGTGATTAAAAAAGATTTTTGAAAATGCTTTCATTTAGCTATGTTTGAAGTTTAAAGGTAAAGCTGTTTAAACTTAAAAAAAAAAGATTTTTTGAACTTGTAAAGACATTTAAACTTGTAAGACATTTACTGTGAAAATGTACACAACTTGATCTTTTCATCATAGTAAAAACAGGCCTTTTGGAGAGAAGGAACAGACATCTCTGCTAAACAGCCATTACTTAACTGGTTCCAAAACTTCTAATGATGTATCCTATTCCTTATGTTATCACCACCAGTCCAGTACTGTGTTATCTATTAATTTCCATCTCACACTATGATCTATCACAGTATTCATAAAGGGATCAATCAAATCTCTACAATGTTTGGACATGTCTGTCATAATTTAAACGATAACTCATGCATATAATTTTTTTCAGCTCTAGAGGCTGAACTTTGTTCATGGTGCCTACTCTGCAGGCTCAGAGTGCTCTGAAATAGAATTTGTAGACTCTTTTTAACCGCTATTTTTCTTTGACAGTATTGGGGGCAACAATTTAGGTATTCAGGAGGACCATTCTAGCAGAAAATCTGCCTATGATCTTTCCTGCATGGATATTGCCTCTGAACATTCATCAGGAGCCCAGTCTGTTGCTTCATCTCATTCATCTACTTCTTCAAAAGGAAAGAAAGGAAAAAAGGAAAAGACAGAATGTAAGTGGAATTTTACATGGTTACTTGTGTACTAACAATTGTTTTATGGTAGAGATCTAAAATTATGGTTTGGTTCCATAAGAAGTTAGAGGAATTTCTTTATAATAATGTAATAGACTTTTCATATTTATTACTGTAATATATACCATTTGAAATATAGCATTGTAAATCTTTTTCTTAATACAAAGTGGGTATATTATTTAAAAAAATTAAGAAATACAGATAAACAATCATCCAAGAAATACAAATCCCCATGATCATTCTATTCAGAAATAACAGCAGGACCAGCAAGATAGTTCAGTATACTAAGTGCCTGCTTAGGCAAGCATAGGGAACAGGGTTCAGTCCCAGCCAGCATCACATGCTGTGCTGGCTCCACCCCTAGGCATGCAGAACCCACTGCCAAGACCAGGTGTGGTGGTACACACCTGTAATCCCAGTGCTGGGGAACCAAAAACAGGAGGATTGTTATGACTCTGATCTGCATAGTGAGACCCTATACCAAATATAGGGGAGAGGAGAGGAGGGGAGGGGAAGACAGAACTGCTTTAAATGTTTCTTGTGTCTGTTTTTCTAAAATATATATAAAGCCACACACATACACACATACCTTTACTGAAAAAACAAATCCAAGTAATACTGTTTCTGAAACTGTTCCTTAAAAAACTTTATAGCACCCATAGAGGTAGATGCTTATAATCACAGCACTCAGAAGGGTGAGGCAGGATGATTGCTGGGAGTTCCAGACCAGTCTAGGTTGCATAGTAAGTCAAGGCTAGCCTAAACTAGTAAGACCTGCACTTTTTAATTTAAGTGATAATTTAATTAATATGTCGAGTTTATTGCTACAAAACAAAACACTTTATAGTATATTATACACATCTCTGAAGATCACTGACTAATTTTTCAATAAGTGTATATTTGAGGAAAGAGAGGATTATGCAAAAGCCTCTTAAACTCAAAGTATGGCCTCAAACTGGGGAATGATTTTCCTCCAGAATTGTTTCTTCTAATTATAAAAGTAAATTCTGCTCCCTGAGATTAAAAAAAATGTGGTAGGTAGTAAGAATAGGAGATAGGAGTAAGAAAGGATATGAATATATAGAACATTGTATTTGATTACTTTTTTTTTTTTTGAAGAACTGGGGATTGAACTCAGACCCTTGTGCTTGCCAGGGAAGCGCTTATTCCACTGAGCCATCTCTCCAGGCCCGTGAGCATTGTATTTGAAAATAGAATGTTGCCAGTTATCCTTCTTCCTAGAGATAACCAATGTTAACATCTTAAAAATTGATTTTAGCAACCACTAGGAAGATAACAAGGTAGAAAGTATTAATTATTGAAACTGTACTATAATTCAGCTTTAAAAAAAAAATAAGTATATAGCTACATTCTCTTAACTCATTAATTGGAGACATCTGCTCTAATAGTGTTTGTAAGTAGAATATCATGTATGCACCTTGTACGACAAGAAACCACTACGAAAACAATTTGCAGTATAATGATTATTGAATCTGTCCTACAGGTTTGATTTGGAGCTGTCTCATTGCTGTTTGCTTTTCAATAAAATAAAATAAAATTTAAAAAGAATTGATTTTAGGGGGAACTACCCACTTGGACCCCCCCTCCTGTCCCTCTCTCGGACAGGAGTTTTTCTTTCCCTCAATAAATACATTCTGCTCATTTAAAAAATTTTTTTTTGATTTTATTTTTATTGTGATAAAATATAGTATAAAATTTGTTATTTTAATTCTTTTTAGGTGTACTGTTCAGTGATACTACATATCAGTTATGCAATTATCACTGCTGTCCATTGCAGAAACTTTCATCTTCCCATACTGAAACTCATGTCCATTAAATAATGGCTATTCATTCCTTTCTCCCTGAGGCTGGTAACAACTGTCCTACTTTCTGTCTTTATGAATTTGACTATGTAGAATTTTATAATAATTGTTTAGGAATCAGACTTAGCATAATGTGTTGAAAGTTCATTCTGGTTTGGCATGTATCAGAAATTTTTTTTTGTTGTTGTTGTTTCTTGAGACAGCCATGCTGTGTAGTTCAGGCTGACCTTGAATTCACTATTGTAGCCCAAACTGGGCTCAAACTTGAGGCTCCCAGGTGTTGGGGTTACACATGTGCATTACCAGGCCTGGCTCAGAGTTGCCTTTAAAATTTAAAATTAAAAGTTTCATAGTAACTCTACTATTAGAAATCAGCTTTATAAGAAATTTGCTCTACAGGGTTCGATTCATTCATTGGGAATGTCCAAAACTCACTCATTGATGAAGAAAAGGTGCAATCCGGCTCAGAACATGATTCTCACCAAAGAAAGAAATCTGGAACCAGTGGCAAACTCTCTGTTAAAGATTATGAACAGACTCTGGACACTGATGACACTTTGGAAGAACTCTCTGGGCATTCTGTGAGGTAAAGTAATGTATTTACGCATTTTTTTCTTTTTCTTTCTTTTTTTTAGTAGTACATGTTAATACATGTTATATTCTTGTCAGGGATTGGTACATCTTAATTCCTTTTTTCATTTCTTTTCCATTGCCTCTGTTCCCTTCACTTATCTCTTCTTTACTTTTTGTTGGTACTTGTTTGCAGTACATGATATTTATCTTCTTTGTGTAAAGTTTGCATTTGTACATAATACATTGTAATTCCTTTTTTAATCTCCCATCCCTCGTTTTCCCTGTTCATCTTTTGATCCCCTTTCCCTCTGAGAAAGATCTCTCCCAACTTCCTATTATCTATTTTGATTTTTATTTATACCTTTTTTGTGTTTGCTTTGGCATACGTATAGTAAAATATTTATACCTTTTTGTACTATAATTCATAGATAACTGAAGTTGTAATGGCATTGATCTTGAGATACTATAATTCATGTATAAAGTTACTATATTATGTTCACAGGTTCCTCTTCATAAATTTCACTATGGCAGTTAACTGCGTATACTTAACTGTGCATAGTTGTGTATAAACTACTATAAAATTTTGTACTTTCTGAATAGTCTTTGTTCATAATTGTACGCTTTGTATTTTAGGATATGGCCATCTTTTATCCAACTTTTATAACTTCTCTTTCAGGAGTTCACCTCAAGTACAAATTACCTCTCTAATTTGAAAACCATTACCATACTGTTTTTGACTCAGTCATTATTTCCCTGAGCATCTTCTCTTTTTGTGGTGGTTTGAGAGGTTGATTACCCTAGAGATTAACTGTAAGAATCTAATTTTATTTTATGTGTTCCCACTGGACTACTACGGAGTATCTCATTTTTTGTGTGTGTGTCCACAGAAAATTCACTTTCTAAATTCTAGCTGTATTCTTTCATCCTTTTAATTTTATTTTTATTTTTTAATATATTTGGCTGTTACAGGGTTGCACTACACAGCTTAGACTCATAGTGATCCTCCTGTTTTCAGGCTCTGCAGCCCTGGGATTACAGGCATGTGCCGCCCGGCCTGGACTCTGTGGCTGGCTCAGCTCATCTTAGGGTGGAGCTGGCAATGCATGTGGTGCCAAGGATCCAGCCACGGTCCCTGCATGTGCCTCAGCTTGCCTAAGCAGGCACTTGAGTCTGTGGAGCTATCTCACTGATCCTCTACCTTTTTTTTTTTTTTTGTATGTTAGGGAAGGCTCTACAGGGTGTTTAGGGTCTCGTTACTAGATTGGACTCATAGTGATCTGCCTGTTTACAGCCTCCCAAGAGCTGGTATTACAGGCCCGTGCTACCAGGCCCAATCTCAGTTGCCCTCTCAGCCTGGCCCCTGTGCAGGCACTTTAATAGATTGAGCTATTTGGCTGGCCCCCTCCACCCTTTTAATACCACTATTTGATGTCCTTTTGGTCATACTGTTGAAATTTCTTTTAAACTTTTCTCTTTCTTAATGTACTCAAAGAGATACTGAAATCTCATACTTAATGGAACTTGCATACCTTGTATTTTTCCTCTATATAATGCTACATACAGTGCTTGGCTATGCGTTCCACATAACCTGTAGTTATTGCTTCCTGTATAGTTCCTATAAATTCATTCACATTATTTTTCATTCTGTGCACTAGTCATGTCCCTTCAGGAGATGAAGGCTCTGAGAAGACATGGATTGATAGTTTTTTAAAAGTAATTATATATTTTTTTCTAATGCAACATCACATACAAGTAACTATTTGTAATGCTTTCGTAGTGCATCATTGATAGTATCATTGCTATATTTAAAATTTAATTTGTCAATGATTTTATGATTCAGAAAATTTTACCTTTTCTTAAGAATACTATAGTTTGCCAAAATCTACAAAGTTAAACATTTCTAAAATACAGAAACCAGGGCTGGCCAGATAATTCAGCAGACTAAAGCACCTGCTTAGTCAGAGCGCATTGGTGGGGTTCCACCCCCAGCCTGCTGTGTTGTATCCGCCCTGGCACTGAGATGGAGACTGACACTGGAGGTGGTGGTGCACACCTGTAATCCCAGCATCTGGGAGGCTGAAACAGGAGAATCACTACAAGTCCAATCTACATAGTGAGACCCTGTAGACCCTTCAGTAAATACATAAAAAAAACAAAAACAGAAACCATAGCAAAGTAAATATGATAAATTTTATCATTTTGATATTTATGAATCTTAATATTTATCAAATATCATTTGATAAATGCCCCATATTATAATCTATGTCTCCTACTCATGAAAAGTCACAATAGTTAAAATAATTTGATGATTTTTTTTTTTTTTTTTTTTTTTTGGCTTGTTCAACCTGCCTCAAGTGTAGGCCTGGTACAGCATGTAGAACTAGGGATCAAACTGTGGTCCCCTCTGCGTGACTGGGTTTGCCTATGCAGGCGCTTTAAACAGCTGAGTTAACCAAGCCCTGAAGCTTTGATAAACAGGAACAAAGATTTAAAATTCATCTAATCATACATTTTAATTTCTTATTTTTTTAATAATGTATTTGGCTGCAGACATTCTTTGTCCCTATTCCCTTTCCCTTTTTACTTCTTGGAAAATTTAATAAAAATCATTAGAAATACACTTTGGAATTGCTAGTCTAAGGGAATCTTCTATGAAAAAGCAAATATAAATTTATCTTATAAAGCTATAAGGTGAGATACAGAGTAGTTTCTTTTTTTTGATATCATGTTGGACTTTAAAATGACAATTCTTTTTTTAGGTCCCATTAGTAAAATTGACAGACTGTTAGAAATATAGTATCTCTTTATTTTCAGTTTTGTTTTGGATGGTTTTACTTATCCATTGTCAGTTATAGTTCAGAAATATTAAATAGAAAAGTCCAGAAATAAATGTTTCATAAGTCTCAGTGTAAACACCATCTGGTCCATTGTATCAGGCCACCCAGTTCCCCTCACTATAAGAATCATCCTGCCCATTGTGTATTGGTACTGTATATACCTTCTTTGTCCATTAGTTAGTCAGTAACCATCTTGGTTGTCAGACTGACTATCATTGTGATATTACTTGTGTTTAAGTAAACATAGTTTTATTTAGTAATGGCTCAACAGCTGCTGATTCAGGTATGTCAAAGAGAATTTTGAATGTGCTTATTTTTAAATGAAAAGTTAAAACACCTTATGAGGTGTTTTGCCTTTTGAAGAAACAGGAAAAAATGTATGCTGAAGTTGCTAAGATCTAAAGTAAAAATGAGGGCCGGCCTGATAGCTCAGCAGATTAAAGTGCCTGCTTAGGCAGAGGGCAGGGACTGGGGTTCAATCCCTGGCACCACAGGCCATGTTGGTTCCAACCCCAGGTTTCGCTGAGCCAGAGATTGAGATGAGGCATGGTGGCATGCACCTGTAATCCCAGCACTTGGGAGGCTGAAAACAGGAGGATCACTATGAGTCCAATCTATGTAATGAAACACTGTACTAAATACATAAAAAATAACAATCAAGAAACGAAAAGAAAAATGAATGTTTTGTCCATGAAATTATGAAGAAGGAAGAAGAAATTTATGGTAGTTTTGTTATTACAATTCATTTCAACCATAGAGTGCAATAAATGCTTTTAAGGTAGAAGAAACATTACATTTATATGTGAGGAAATCTAGTATATCCAAGTTTGATTTGATACTATCCAAGGTTTCAGGCATCCACTGGAGACTTACAACATATTCCTCACTTATAAGGGAGTCTACTGTATACTTCCTTAAACCATCATCAGGAAATTAAAGATCTTTATAAACAAGTCAGTACCACTCAAGACTTTTTTTTTTTTTTTTTTTTTGAGATAAGCTCTTGTGATATGATTTAGGCTATCTAGACCTATCTGAATTCACTAGGTAGCCCAGGCTGTCTGTCCTTGAACTCACAGTGATCCTCTTTTCTCAGCCTCCTGAGTACCAGGATTACAAGTGTTCAACAACATGCCCTGCTGCTGCTGCTCAAGACTACTTCTGTTTGTGTTTTCATTCTGGATAGAAGAGATATTTTTATCTTTGAAAATTGTCCTATAGGGGCCAGGGAGATAGCTCAGTACAATAAGTGCTTCCCTGGCAAGTGCAAGGGTCTGAGTTCAATCCCTGGTTCTGCCAAAAAGAAAGAAAGAAAGAAAGAAAGAAAGAAAGAAAGAAAGAAAGAAAGAAAGAAAGAAAGAAAGAAAGAAAGAAAGAAAGAAAGAAAGAAAGAAAAGAAAGAAAGAAAATTGTGTTATAATTTATCAGAAGCTCAAAACAAGCTGACATTTTATATTGGGCTAACTATAGACTATAAATATTCAGTACAAGGCAGTATGCTTGGTATTAGGAGGAGTGATACCTTTAATATACTTACTTTCTCCACAATGGGTTAGATAGGTGTCTTAAGAGTTATTAAAATCCCATTGTTATGAGAAAGGAGTGTTTGGGAAAGAGATATTAAAAGCTGTATGTAAACATGAATATATATATATATATATATATATATATATATATATATATATATATAGAGAGAGAGAGAGAGAGAGAGAGAGAGAGAGAGAGAGAGAGACAGCTTGGGTTTTGTTTTGTTTTTGTTGAGACAGGGTCTCGCTCTTAGTTCAGTTCAGGCTTTCCTTGACCTCACTTTATAGCCCAGGTTGGCCTCCACTCTGCAGCAATTCTGTTGTCTCAGCCTCCCCAGTGCTGAGATTACAGACATGTGTCTCCATGCCCCTGAACTAAATCACTGAACAAATGAATTTAGCAGATATATGTAGTCCAGGCTGGCTTTGAACTCATGACAATCTTCTTGCCTCAGCCTCCCCAGTGCTGGGATTGCAGGCATGTGCCACCATACCTGTTCAACATATATTATTTAAAGATGAATAGTATGAAAATGATTTTATCTGATTTCTGTGAATTTTTTTTCAATTAACTAAAGAGAAGATGATATATAATTTGTTATTTAATTTTTAATACAAAATGATACTTTATTCTCAAAGACATATTCTTAAAACTTATAAGATAAGGGCCAGCCAGATAGCTCAGTGAACTAAAGTACCTGCTTAGGCAGAGTGCAGCAGCCAGGGTTCGATCCCCAGCATGCTGTGCCAGCCCCACCTCTGGGATATGCTGAGATGGCAGTTGAGACTGGGTGAGGTGGGGCATGTTTGTAACCCTAGCACTTGGGAGGCTAGAAACAGGAGTATCATTGCAAGTACATAGAGACCCTGTACACCCTGTAGACCCTATCCTAAATTCATTAAAAAAAAAAAAAATGATAAATTGTCTTTTGTCTTTTTATTGCTATATGTCTAATTTAGAAGACTTTGCTTCAAACTTCAGTGAGTGAATGATGAATATATGTGCTTTGCAGAAGAGAGTTAAGTGCCAATTTAATCAAGAGACACCTCCCCCTTTGTATTTTGTTTAGAATTTGTACTTGTTCAACACTGTAAATCTGTCAGTTAAGGAAGTATTCATAGTCATTTGTTCAGCATAAGGATTGTGTTGAGTGAATACATGCCTAACTCATGCTTTTTAAGTTTAATGTTGGTAAAGAAAGTAATTTGTATAACATTGTTTAGCCTAAAGTAGTTTCTTTCTCTAATGATTTTATGAAACAAAAATTTTAGTGTCTCATCAGACAAGGGAAGATCTCAGAAAACTCCAACTTCTCCTCTATCTCCAAGTTCCCACAAATTGATACAGTTTGACCTTCCAGGAACTTCACTAGAGAGATCTAAGTCCTCTGTAATAATACCTCCAACTACAACAGGATTTAACCCTAATGCAGCTTTCACTGACGTGAACCTGGCTGCTAACAGAACAACAGAGATAGCTTCAACAACAGGCAAGTGGATCCATGCTGTTACATTTTTAAACATCAGGTGTTACACATTTTGCCTCTGGAAATACCTTTTCTTTCAGTTGAGCCAGAGAGATGTTATTTTGAATCAGTATCGTTATCTAAGTAGAAAGTAAACACTGTACAGCAAAGTAAATACTAAAAATCATGACATATTTGATAATGGCCATTTTTTCCTGTGTTAAGACACTTGAAATATGTATAAAGGGAGTATTCATAGTCATTTGTTCAACATAATGATTGTTAAATTAATATATGCATGTCATGCTTTTTTAAGTTTAATGTTGGTGAAGTAATTTGTATAATGAATTATTTAGCTTAAAATATGCACGCGCACACACACACACAGTCCTAGGTCATTATAGATATATATATATATTTGTATATACATGGCATGCAGCACAACATAAAGTAAATATTAAAATAGTAAGTCACCATCTTTTCACAGGAAAGCAGACTTATTTTTGACTCATAGAAATAAATTTTAGAAATCTGAGGTGTAATATCATGTACACTTTTCCATTTGACTATTTTTGTATACACAGGTTCTAAGCGATTTTCTCCTGCTGGCCTCCAACATCGTATGGCAGTAGAACTAAGTTATCTGAATGCCATTGAGGAGTCAGTGCGCCAGCTGTCAGATGTAGAAAGAGTTAGAGGCATTTCACTTGCTCAGCAGGAGAGTGTGTCTTTGGCTCAGATCATAAAGGTATTTGTGGAATTTTCTTTGTTATCTTTCTGATGTCTTTCTCTTTGTTATTTAAGATGGTCTTACTGAGTTTTAAAATAAAGTTTAAGTTGCCAAATTAATAAAGTCTGCCATATATTCAGGACCTATAAGTTTCTTTGTGTGAAGATAGTTTTTGGCAGCAGAAAAATAACACAATCATTCTTTCTCAAGAACTTTATTTTCCATGTTTTACTCCTCATTTTTCCCTTGTGCTGGGAAATCAAGGGTTTTACATAAGTTATGCAGGCTGTCTACTACTGAGGTATATTCCTAGTCCTTAGGCTTTGTTTTATTGATGATGTGAAAATTAGTCATTCTTAATATTTTCTCTTTTCTTTCACATTCAGAGATGGCTGAATTGGTTTAGTGCTTTATTTGTACCATGCCAAAAAACATTTTAAGATCTGTGTGTTTGTTAAATTCAGAATAAATACAGACTTTCCCTTAAGAAACAAAACTATGCTGGCAGAAGAGTAGTGTTCCTGAGTGGAGCACTATTGGTATAATTTTTTCAAAATCTGAGATATTATTTACATACAATAAGATATGCAGGGTAGTGTTTTTGTTTTTTGTGTTTTGGGGTTTCTTTTTTAGTAGTGGAAGTTCAACTCATAGCTTTTGCACTGAACTACATTCCAGCTTTTGACTTTTTTATATTTTGAGACAGGATCTCACAAAGTCACTTAGTTGCCTGGGTTGGGCTCAAACTTTCCTGACTCTCTCAACTCTGAGAATACAAGTGCATGCTACCAAGCACAGCAAGATATGCACATTTTAAACATGCAGTTTTTGATGCTTTTTAACTAATTTATATATGTAACAACCATCTAATCAAAATATAGAACACTTCTTTTACTCTAGAAAGTTGACCAATATCCATTTTCATGTAAGCCCTGAGGAGATTATTGTTACAATTCCTGGCACTGCAGTTTATTTCTCCCTGACCTAGAACTCCATATGAATCAAAGTATACTTTGAACTATTTTCTTTTTTTGTACTAATTTTTAACTTTTTGAAAATCAATAATTATTAGCAAATTAAAAATTATACACAAATATTGAAATGTGAAAGATATAAGATGTAGAATTTTAGAAAGATATTTCTGAAATAAATACATAGCATGAGATTAATAATAGATTGCACATTGTAAAAAGTTTACAGACTTAAATATAACATTAAAAATTGTCTAAAATAAACATGAAGCAGAGTTTACAGATCATTCATATAATAGTTCTCTCTATGCCAAAATCAAGAAACTTATATTCATGTAATTAGAGTTCTCAAAGTAGAAGTGGGTAGGCAATAAATATTTAAAGATTTAAGATTTCTGGATTTAGAAAAATTATAGCACCACATTTCCAAGAAAAATGAACCTTTTGCACAAGAAATAGGAATAGAATCATATTAAGATGCACAAAACTGAAATTATCCAAAAGTAATTATAAAGAAAAAAAAATTACTGAAGCATGTACATAGAAAAGAATATTAGCTATGGAAGAACAAAATTAAATAGCATCGTATTCCACATTTAAAAAAAAATGGAGCAAGTGGGTAAGAAACTAGACTTATTTATTCAAAGGACTGAAGAAAAATAAAAGATCTGTCCTCATTTAATTTTATAATTAGCAAACATACCTTTTAAAACTAAAAGTAAAGTATTTTCCAGTTATACAAACTTGAAATAGTCTAATACCTCCAGCTATAGCATATAGAAAATGACAAAGAGTATAGTCCAAAAGGCAAGAGAAGTTGCTGTATGGTCCTGGATAAAGAATAAAGAATTTAAAATGGTAGTTATGCAGGACTATGTAAAATATAATGGGGGCCAGGGAGATAGCTCAGTATAATAAGCCCTAGCCTGGCAAGTGCAAGGGCCTGAGTTCAATCCCTGGTTCTGCAATAAATAAATAAATAAATAAATAAATAAATAAATAAATAAAATATAATTACATTAGACCCATGTAAAATGTAAAAGGTCATTGAAGATTTCCACAAAACAGTATCAATCTTATGTCAGGTTATATACATATTTATGCATGTTATATATATGTGTGTGTGTTTGTAAAAGACAAGGAAAAACTAATATAAAGTCAATGGAAAATGAAAATATACTTTTTAAAGTTTCTAATATTGGGAGAAAATATCATACCATGTCTTATAAGTAAATTGTAAGTCAAAGAAATGGTATAAATCATAAAACAAAAGTTAAAATTAAGCAATATTCAGAAAATTGATTAAATAGTAATTAATTTAAAATTAAATTGAATATTTCAAAATAATATTCAGAAATTAAAATTGTGAGTCTAAGTAAGAGGTCACAATGTAGTGTATCATCTGTACGCATTTCAGATCAGTGTGCTCACACAGTATTTGATTAGGTTAATATGTACAAAAATATCAACTAAGAAAACGTTTCATGATAGTAAAGAATTACTAAGAATAAAACATAACAAAAATACTGGAATGGGAAATACATGAACAGTACTTCTAACAGTTTGGGGATAGGACAAAGTTTTAGTATGTGGTGGACGTGGGCAGTGTCCATAATGCCACTTGTGGGACTGAACTATTGCTATTTCCTTGATATATGTCCTATAGACGCAGATGGAATCATGACTCATAAAAAAAAATAAATAAAAATCATGACCCATAAGGTGCAGGAGAAGTCCATTTGCAGAACATGCTGATGGAAATATTTTGCTGATGTACACAAAAGAATAAGTGACAGGCTGCTGCTGTATACCTTTTTTCTCCTTAATTATTTGCCCTATTTGGTGGGTTCTTTCCGTTCTCCTTCATGGAGTTATAGTCATTTTGATCCCTCTCCAGAATATCTTTTAGTAGTCTGTGTAGGGTTGGCTTTGTTGTCATGAAATTCTTTAGTTGTTCTTTGTCATGGAAGTATTTCACTTCTCCATTAAACTTGAAAGAGTTTTGCAGTCTGGGTTGGAATTTATTTTCTTGCAAGACATGAAGTACTTTGCTCCATGTTCTTCTTGACTTGATGGTTTGTGAAGAGAACTCTGCTGTTGTTCTGATGGGTTTTCCTTTAAATGTGACTTCTTTTCTCTAGCAGCTTTTAGTATACTGTTCCTGTGCTGAATTTCTGAGATCTTGATTATTTTATGTCTGGGTGTGTTTTTAATTGGGTTGATGTTATTTGTAGTTCTTTTTTTTTCATTTATTTTTATTTTATTAAAATACAAATGTCAATCAGACAGTTTCAAGACACCTTAACCATACAGATTCGATGAATTTATTTGTAGTTCTATATGGTTCAGTAACCTGAATGTCAGATTGTTTCCTCATATTTGGGAAGTTTTCTGCTATTATTACTGCCCATATCATTTTTATATCATTTGTATTGACTCCTTTCTCATTGATGCCTGTTCGTCTCACATTGTTCATTTTTGCATTGTCTTGCAAATGTTTAATTATTTTTTCCTGCATCCTAGTTGTTTTTAAGAGAGCTTTTCTTACTTTTCACTAGCTACAATGGTGTCTTTAAGGTCTGAAAGTCTATTTTCACTTTCATTCAAACAGTTTTGCCAGCTTGTGATTGAGGTTTTTAATTTCCTATGTAGCACCTTGAATTCTTTTTCATGCATTCTATTTCTTTCCTATATTGCTCGTTCAAAGATTCCATCATTTTTCTATTCTTTTTTTTTATCAGTATCTTCTTTAGAAGCAGTTAGTACTTCTTTCATTATAGTAATCATTTCTTTTTTTACTTCAGAATGATTTCTGATCTGATTTCCTCTGTACTTTTCTACAGTTGTTTCTTTAGTTCCAATGGTATTATTATTATCATTATTATTATTTTATTTTTATTTTTATTGAAGTACAAATATCAATGAGACAGTTTTAAGATACCTTGACAAGATAGATTTGATAAATTAATACATTGCAAACTGTTGTCATAATGTTTTGGTATCATAGAGGGTACATACATGATATTATACTTACAGACATTATTATAGCAGATGTCTCTTATCAGTAAATTAAGAGAGTGTAGCTGTTTG